>VYZV01017682.1:742140-771596 GCA_013401275.1 Pandion haliaetus
CCCCATTTAATTTAATGTGAAAATCCCCAAGTCATCTCCTTGTCTGAATGATTAAGCCAGGGGTGCTGCAAGAGATGTAGATAGCATAAGTGGTGCATGCTAAATTCCCTGGACTCTCTACAGCTCAGACAGCATGAGTACGGAGCCAAATCCTCACTCAGAGTTTCACCATCACATCTCCCATCAAAGTCACTGGGAGCTCTAAGTATCCCCCTATAAGTGTGGATTTGGTCCTTGGAGAGAATATTACAGTAAAATTACTTCAGACAGTCGAAGTCTCTCACTGTGATATATTCCCAGTGGTCCTCTTTAGGTCCCTCCATCATCTATTGACTTCTGCTTTGCTACATCTTGCCAGATGGAGGCGAGGAAATTTGAAGAGCAACTAATAAAACAAAATAAAAGGAAATAAAACCAACACTGGCCCCCTGTATCACAATTAGTCTTTACTTGTGCTTGAAGTAAATGCCAGAAATCTTTGCAAAATTAAAATTACTAGATATGCTGGATGCCAGAAATAATAAACCCAGCTACAACACAGGGTGTTAGTTCTCTCCTGTATACCAAGAAAACATACTGTGGTCTGTTCATCATTTAACAACAAAAAGCATGCACAAATCTGAACAGACTTACAAATGCACCAAGAGTAAAACTAAAGAACAGGAAAAGCCCCAATTCTAACATTAAAAAGTAAATAACCCCTGCCATCCACAGGTGGACAAAAGGCTGGACATATAGACAACTCCAGGTGTGATAGGAAGACTTGACATTCAGGATAAAACAAAAAACATTCAACTAGTCTCAGTTTATTCCCTGTAGTAAAGGTGTTTTTGCACTGAATACCACACATTTCTTCTACATGAATGACATTGATTGTCTTCTGCCTGTGATTATTAATATAAAACATCAGAATTTAAGTGATATAATGAGAAGTAGGATGGCACACAGTGATAAACTTTGGCAAGGAGATCTAAGCATTCAAATTAGAGCAACTAGCTATAGATCTAGACCACGCTGAAGTTAGTATGTATTTTCAAAGGGAAAAGGAAGAAAATCAAAGAAGTAGCAAGAACAAAGACACCATTAGAACGTGGAAAGTCTCCTAAGAAACACACTTAAAGAAGAGCAAGAATTGTTAATGCAAATGATTGTTTTGCAATAATAATTTAGTAAAATGAATCTATCAACTTAATGCAAAAGCTCGTTAATCGACATGAAAGCGTGTTAGCTCTTCATTTTCTACTGGGATGGTTTGTGGGATTTTGTTGGGGCTTGGGGGGGATTTTTTTTTTTAACAGAGAAAAACTCGAGATCTCCAAAAACATGCATGTTGGTACTTGTGGGTACAAAATCACATTGCTATTTCAGGAGCCAAGTTGATGTTCCTATTACCAATTTGGCCTAGACAGTGCAAGTTTGTGCATGTAAGATTAAAGGGATGAGGTCTCTATGGCATACTGCAGTATGGTCCCTGGAATAAGATTCTCATTTACTAAATAAATTACTGTATATTACTGTATAATGGTGTTCATATTATAACTGACAATTAGCGCCATTAAAGAGAAAGCTCATAAACAGCCAAAGCTCACATCAAATTAACACAGCCATGATTAAAATCACTCTTCTGATTTCTGCTCTTCACAGAAATAATCAGCATTTTGCATAAAAATGAGTACAAAGCAGCTCAAAAATCACAGTTACGCTGGGACGGTGGTACCGAACTCTTCCAGCACAGCACTGCCACATCAGCTGTTTGCTTGCCTATGAAATATTAAGTGCTGGGTTTCCGTCCTAGCAGGCAGCCCACACGTCATGCCCTGCCCACTGCAAGCTCTGCACAGGCAGGGCTGGTAACCAGTGCAGTGACACTGGAGATTAAAGTGCTGCAATTACTCCTCCTGGCTCTAATGAGGGGAACCTGGGTTCTCTCCCGGCCTGAGGGAAGCTCATCTTCTTTAATTTTGTCACTTCACCATTTAAATGGTTTCTAGGGTTTGCATGTTCATTTATACTGTTTCGACTTCAGAAAAAAAAAGAAAAACCCGAGTAATTATAGTGGAGAAAAACAGTAAAAAAATACAAAGGAGTCAGCCATTCATTAAAATTTAGAGAATGCAATGTTGAAAACTTTTCTTAACTTGAATTAAAAAGGAGAGACTTTTTCTAAGTTGGCACAGATCCCACATCCTTATTAGGATTCGTGCTCCACTTGCGCAGCAATATGCTAATGGTATCACTTTAATTTTCAGCAGCACAGCACTAGTTCCTGGCCTCACCCAAATGATGGTGCTAAAATGGCAAGAAGGAGGAAGAAGAACTTCAGGCTAATGCTGACCAGGCCTGGTATCAAACTGGAACCTGTCTGTGGATGAAAGTTTGAAGCTCGTGGACATCTCCACTCATTAATGCTACTTCAGAGACAGCTGAGCTCTTAATTGCTTCATAAAGCTCAAGTATCACCAAGGAAAATCTAATCAATAAATAAGAAATCAAGACCACATAATGAAAGAATACCATTACATATGCCATGGTTTGAAAAGGAATCACAATATGCTACATACGCATAAAAGTACTGCAAGATAATACGCCTTTGATCCAACATGCCTTTAAAGCAGGAAACAAAAGGATGTTCTCATATATCTTACGAACTAATTTAACATATAAATCACAAAAAAAATATGATCCAGATGGGCTTCAATGAAGGAAACCAATTAACGTAGACAGCCTTACCATCTGACACATTAGTTGTAATAATAAAAACCAAACAACATGGTCAAACAATAATGCTTTGTATTATATCTGACATTTCTAATTAGTTTCTGCATCCTCTTCAAGAAAAAAAGACTACCAACAAGCACTTTGTTTTCCAGAGGAAAAAACATCTAAACTTCATGTGCACAGAGCACAGTCTATGGATGAAGCTGATCTATCTGTGTTCCCTTGGGATGTGCTTTGGAACTAATGGGTTTTGCATAGTCCACATCTGGTTGCACAATTAGACTCAGAAAATGGTTCCTTTCAGCTGTATCACCACTGTAACTGCTGCACACCTGGAATGCCAATACCTGCACACTCCTTAAAAGCTTTACCTACATCCATGGGCTTAGAATAATCAGAATGATTTGGGCTTTCCTTTCTGTAGGCTAGGAGTTTGGTTTTCCCTTTGCACAGCCTTCCTAGAAACGCCACTTCTCAAATGAAGTACAGTATTTCTAGCACAGACCTCCCAGCACCAGGCAATTAAGGTTGCATCAGACAGTTGCAAGCTGAACTACGATTAGCATTACAAATTAAAAGCTCCACCATGCATACATGTACAGTTACTATTTGAGAGGTCTAATCCCAACTGTGAGGACTGGTTTTGCGTGTATCGGCAAGAAGGACTCAGTTTCATCACCTCAGACCTACTGGACCCTTCAAAATCCACCCATGAAAATCCTTTTCAGCACATTATTTAAATTTATAATTCTTGGGTAGGAAATAGATAGCATCACAACAGGGAGAGGTTTGGTTTGGAAACTGCTCTTCCTTTACAAAATAGTAAAGGAAAGGCTACGGGAATTCTGCTAATGCCATCATACCCAGGAAGGCCAGAGAACAGAGATTCATGCCATTGCAGTGAATGCAAGTTACATGGAAAATTACATTTTCATTATTAGGATTAACACTAAACCTATCTGATAGAGCAATTTATTTTGCACAGCATTCATAAACAAGTGACCTAAATTCTGAAAGGCAGTCTCCTTTTTTTTTCCCCTCCAATTTTAAAGCAGAAAGAATCAATATTCCAACCAATTGAAAAGAAAATAAAAAATATTTAAACCAAAGGAAAATTATTTCTTAGGACTTTGCTTTCTCCAAAGTAAAATAGCTTCCATTCATCAAGCCAGCATCATAAGCATCAAGTTTAGCATCATGAGAAAGCGTTTGTGAAGTAGAAATACTATTTCTGACGCAAGCAAGAAGGTCCAGGCTCCTTTACCATCTCCACTCCCTGAAATTTCAACAGAGGAGTTGACAGGCTCTGTAGACTTCGTGAGTGCTCCTTCCGCCAATAAAGAAATAGGTTTACAAATACCAGTATTGCCAACTGCAACAGACAGGGAGGCATGACAATGTTTGGGCCTTTGCTCCATGTGTTCAGGGGTGGCCCATTGTTAGAAATCACAGCTATACATCACGCCAGGAGCTGTTGGAAAAGCTTGTTAACAAGAAGATAAAAATCTCTGCCTCACAGAACATCCAATGTACAGGTTCAGAATTGGGAGACAAAAAATGACTTCTAATTCTTGTGTTATGGGGCAGTTGGAGCAGGGAGGTGAAAATTGGAGGTTTTGGTCATGCACCAGAGCCTATTACAATCTCCCTTTGTGCTCTGGAAGCCCCTTCCCACCTCCTGAAAAATGTGACTTGGCTAAAGCCACATGTGACGAATTATGGCGAGCTGGGGGCTGAATCAAGTCCTTGCAAGACCCAGTTCACAAGACAACCATTTCTGCCCAATCGTGAGCTTTCTGGGCAAGCGCAACTCCCCACAAACCGCTCACGTCCACGGGCCATGCTCTGAAAGTGCTTATCTGCTTGCTGACAGGCAAAGGTAAGCCCAGATAACATCTGTTTTATCTCACCATGCAAGACCTTGAATATAGAGTAAAAAGTATCAACAAACTCTATTGACACAGAAAACATTGCACTGATGACAGAGTGACCTAGGACTATCAGTGACAAGCCAAGACCCAACCGCACCCCAGGCTCCACAGCGGCCCATGGTGTCGGGACCCTCCTGGCCATCTGCAGACGGTCGGTCAGCCCCATGCTCTGAACACGGCTGCGTTTGCAGGGTGCTATGCCCGAGCCGGTATCTTGCTCCCGCTGCGGCACAGCTCTCTGCTATGAAAACTGAGCGGCTGTCAGAGCGGGGCTGGCTCGGGTCCAGCTGGCTCCTGCACAGGCAGAGCAAACGCACGGCTGTTCGCACAGATCTATGTAGACGTCCTGTTAGTACAAGGCAAGGGACTGCAGCTGAACACAGGTAGAGGGCTGTACGTGTGCAAGGAAGCTATACTGATGAAAGACAGCGGTCTCAGCACAACGGCTCCCAAACCGCTGCTATCTGTTTGTAAGCATCAGGGGAAAGAAAAGATTTGGAGGACAACGAGGTCACTTTGTGGATAGTTGCAAGGAGATCTTCCCACACATGAAAAGCTTATGGGAGAAATGAGAAAAGTGGCTGTTTGCAACTTAACCCATGGGACATGAAAGCTGGCAATGCTAGCAAAGCAGAGCTCATAGCTGACATTGCAAAAGCATATAAGAGATGATAGATAGAGTGCTGCGAGAGCCGGAAGGGCCTTGAAAGTGATATGTTCACTGAAGGAAACATTGCCCTATTTCACAGTCATCTCAAACTACAGCAATACATTCTGACTTTATTTTTTCGAGAACATAAGCGCATGTCTTTCCACTCACCTCAACGGGGAACCTCTTGCCATTGATACTGTGCTCAGAGCCAGCTGATCCGTTGCTTTGACCCCAGTGAAACTCCACTTTCTCTGCCTTGAATCTGCCTGGCAACCCGGCACCACTGACAAAATAATCGTCCTTCAGCAGGATAGCGACTGCACACACAGAACAAGGAGAGAGACAGTCTTAGCACGTTTTTTCTGAAGCATTTACAGGTTTTGCTCATTATATTAGGATCCTTCTTCTAATGTAAGTAAAATGTCAGGTCATCATTTTCCTCTTTACAGGGATTGGTGTAAAAAAAAAAAGTCTACAAGTAATGCTGGCTAATTATGGAAGTGATGATGAAGTTACATAGACTACAGAAAATCCTAAAGTCCAAATTTCTCAAGGACTTTTTGCCCTCCTTATAGGACTTTGATCAGAATTTAAATGGCAAACTCCACCAAAACCTGTTTAATGTCATTCCAGAGACTAATAGCTGACCACATTCCTTGGCCTTGCAAACCACTGAAGGTCTGTAGATCACAAGTTAGGAAAAGAAGGGATCCTCTGTTTGTTGGATTTCCTCCATTTTTGTTGGAGCGGGGTGGGGGGGACACCCCTGTGCCCTGTCCCACCTCTACTGCTGGACATGGCAGGTACTTTCCCTAACCTTCCTGCTCCTCCTTTCTGTAAAATGGGGAGAGTAACAATAACGTTTTTGAGACCCACTCATGAGACGTCCTCCGTAAGACCTAGGTTTTATTACAGTAACTCTGACATTATGATTATGTGATTCAATAGGGGTCAAAGGGATCATCTCTGTATTTCCTTTTCATTTCCAAAAGCCTTTGTATTTTACGTAACAATAAAAGCTGTAGGTCCAAATAGAGGGCAAAATCATACAGTGGAAGCTGGTACATGTTACAGGGGAGGTCTATAGTCCAACCAAGAACTGAATCCAGCTTTCAAAGAATTCCTGTCTGCTGCTCTCACTACAAGGTCACCTGCCTTTCAAGCATCTCCCATTTTTAATACGCATGATTCCTAAAAATTACTCCCTACAAAATCCTTTCTGCTCATCCCTTACAAAACTGTTGCTTAAAAATAGAACTAAAATTAGAATTTTGTTCTTGTAAAAGCCATTGCAGACCACTGCTTGCTGTGCCCAGAATCCTGTGATTAAAGTTTTTGTGTTGGTTTTTTTAATTTTTTTTTTTTTTAAATGGGAATAGCATAACCCACAAGGACTTCTCTGTGTTCTCAAGCCAACTGTGTCATCACAATGGGAATAGTAATACTAATACAATTTTATTATGTAAGAGGGAGGATTTTATTTACTGCTGAAAAAACAAAAAAATCTAGTTGTGAAATAAAAGTTATTCCTCTGTGGCAGGCTTCACTGCAGGCTAGGCTTTCGGCCACACCACGGCTGCCCTCCCATGAGTACACACAGTTGGCTACAGCAGCCTCATCTCAGGTGCAATTGTACAATTTAGACATATCTTAACTTTAAATTGTTTATGTTAAAACCATCTAAATGTTAACTTGCATGAGATGTTCAGATGTTTCTAAATTGTGCCAGCCACATCCCAAGGGTATTTTCTTCCATGATTTCTCGTTCTTTCAGCACTCCCTTTGCATCAAAGTGTTTATGTAGGAAGATGGGTGGTGCAGGACTGGCTAGAGGATACTGCCTGTGCCAGCCAGGGTACTGCTGGTGGTCACTACTGTCTTACACCAGATCTGTGAAACATGAGTGACTGAAAGCACCACTGCTCTCTTCCTCCCTTAAAAAATTCTCAATAAGCTCAGCAGTATTTTAAATACTGAAAATCTCACTCGATTATAAATTCCATAGATAAAATTGTAGGAGATGAGGAATACAAGAAAGCAGATTCCTGTGCATCTGTTAAAAACCTCTGTGGGGATAGTTCCTAAATCATTTATGGCTCTGTCAGGGGTCATTTTACTTGTTTTAGATGAATAATTAAAAGGATAATTAGGAGGATGTACAACCTGAAATGTTCATCTAATTGTTCATTTTACAGTGTATCTTACACTGCTGAGCTGTACGACACATATTCCCATCACCTTCCTATCTTAGCAGCATCCCCTTGTTGCCAGTGATTTGGGGTCTTCCCTCCCTTCCATGTAATCTCTAGCATTCAGGACTGGAATAACCAAACATCACCTTACCAGGCTTCAGGAGCCACTGCTTTTATCCAATGATTTCTGTAGAGTGCACAGCAAGGAATCAAACCCAAAGCCCACTAATTTAAAATACTATATAATTGAGATTACAAAACCAAAGGAGGTGGTGCACAGCCACCAGGATCACAACTGCGTGATGCCATTTGCAGGGTCAGGGCTGGGGCTGTATCCCTGTCATCCTTGTGAGAGCAAAAATAAACCTGCAGCAGCTCTTCCCCCGCCTCAGCAGAGAAGCTCTTGATGGTCAGGACCAGCCAGAGTGATGCACATCACGTAGGAAAAGTACTTAACAAAAACACATCTCTGGCAGAAATTTTAGTAGGTTTCTCTAAGTGGAAGGAGTTTTTAGAAGTTCTCAGTGACCTAAAAAGGGGTAAAGTGGCAATGTCTGTGTAATGCTGGCAAAGGTGCTCCCACGTGCACTCTTCCTTCCCATGGGGCAGGTCGGACTTGAAGAAGCCTCGTCAGCCTCAGGCCCGGCTGACATCAGCTAATGCTTAATTATAAGGTGGCACAAATGAAAACAGCTAATGCAAATACAACTATGAAATATGCTTATATTCTCCAAGTGATCTTTACCACTTGGGAACCAGCTACTATGGTGATGAAATCGAACCCACATTAGTGCCTTTGCCAGTGTAATCATGCACAAAAGCATTTCTAGTCAAGACAGGGGCTTAATGAATCCATTTCCATTTTCTGAATGAAACACTGTTTTCTGTACACTGTCTGCACTTTACCTTATATGAGGGGGAAAAAAACAAGAAAGAGCACAACAGATCTAAAAAGCAGTAATTTCTTTACCTTTTAACATTTCAGAGCATAAAAATAACTAATTGTTCTATCCTGAAAAAAAAAATTATTAGGTCCAATAGCAATAACAATAACCAAAGTAACACATTTCCTGCCAGTTAATGAGCGTCAAGGGTAAGCACCTTTGGCTTTCCCTCGGACCCCTGTCTCCTTTAACCAGTCATTAATTGCTGAGAAATGCCCTCTACATCCGTCACCATTGCTTAAACAGATATTTAGTTTACTGTCTCTGTCAGTCTGCAGTATGAAGGTCTCATGTGGCCATCTGCTCCAAGACTCTGCTGCCAAAATGAATCGCAATTTATGGCACAGCCTGACTCCATGTTCTACCCACAAGCCAAAACATCCTACTTGGTTTGCTGCTCTACCACTTACCACCTTAAAAATTAATCCCAGGCAAGTTTCTTCAAAAGGTCAGAACACCAAGAAAAGGAATGGCACTTGATAAAATAAGGGAGGAGTTAAGAGCTCAGCAGAAGAAATCAGGGATGACAGCAAGGCAAAAAGAGTCTTCACGTTACCAGTAAAAGGCCGTAAGTTACCAAGAAAAGTGACAGTTACTGTTGCTCTGCGAAGCAATAACTTGTCAGCAAAAATCCATACCCCAATGGGTGAGGAAATCAAATATAGCGGCAGTGCTAAAATCACCCAGCAAAGACGACTGAAGATACAGCTTTCATTGCCAACTGCATGGAGACTGGAAAATTCGCTGGCACGTTTCAGTTCAACATGGTTTCCTATTTATGTGCAGCAATACGTTCCTATTACACATATAGATAGTATTGCATTAGCATCTTTCTTAGAAGAATAGCGCTATCACTTTTTTGTGGTATTTCTAATTACATTTATTGCTGGTTACTACAAACACCCCTCTGTGACCAAAAGGGCAGGGTGCATAACATGAATAGATTAATTAAGCACCAAATTTCCATAGTATTCAACCTTGCCTGAACCTCATGTTGCTACAAAGGGCAACAAAGTCAGGCTTTCAAATCAAAGAGGAGCATTTCTTTGTGAAGCTGGAAAAAACCCGCAGTAACGCAGCAAAAACCCAAGCTATGCTTGGTGGTGGTTTATGTTAACTGGATTTGCTTTGCGGTGAAAGAAAACAGGATCACAGCCTGTCACTCCATTTCATCTGAGGGGCAATAACTCTCAACTCCTGCTAAGATCCTGAATTGCTGGAACTGGATCTGAAGCGTTTGCTGGACTCCAGATTGCGGCTCAGATCCAAAGTCCCCTGGAAGCAATGGGTGCATCTGAGGTCACGCTGCATACACAGCTGTGTTGCAAACTCCCAGAGCAGGTACATGCCCTGGGTTTTCCTAGCAGACCTCCGACTAGGAACACGTTACATAAAGCACTATAGAGATGCATGTCGAGTGTTAATAAAGATTAAAAAAACCTTCCAATAAATAAAATTGAATTAATTAGTGGTTTAATCCAATCCCCTAAAAATATTTGACCTTGCCAAATGAAGAGGGTGGCCTTATAATTTCTGCTTTTTACATTTTTAGAATTAAAGAGTAATCAAATGCATGTGGCTTTGCATATAAATCAACCTTGACCTTTCGGTGAACTTTTTTGGTAAAAATAAGCAGTGCTCTGACTATTCTTTTCTCTAAAAGCCAGAACAGAGCGAGCAGAAGAGGATTCAGTTAAGTGAAGAACACAGTGCTATAATCATATCAGAAACACATTAGTAAGCCCCCACTACTCTAAGCAGTTATTGCTCTTTCTTCTCTAAAACCTTCCAATTTCTAAGACTTCCCCTTTCCTTCCCCCTGAGCCTTGCATCTCAGCATTCTTTTGGATTAGATGTTACAGCCTCCCAAAGCTGATAATTCAAGGTTACACCTTGAAACTCTTATACAGCCTTTTATTCTGAGGAACAACTGACTACCAAGAGAATTATTTTATACTGAGAACCTAAAAAAAAAAAAATCCCTTAAAAACCCCCCCTTAAAATCAATCTGCAGAACTAGCTTTGCACAGAACGCAGAGGCAGAGAGAGGTGGCTGCTGCTGGAAAATTATATTTTAAAAAAAAAAAAGGCAGCAAAACCCAAACAACAGAACAATGAAAAAGGAGGGTGGAACATGGCTTGAATTTTTAATTGACTGCAGGCAGACTATGGAGACAAACAGAAAAGAACATACCCGTTTTTCCTGTGTTTTTCATCCAAGTCTTGTTCGAAGATTCATTGTCAAAACCATCAAGCTGCAGTTCTTGATACTCATCTCCAACATGGGCCTGATGGTCTATGATGTCTATGGGAGACTGGTGAGACCCTCCGCACTTCTCGCTGGAAGTAACCCAGTGCTCGGGACCATAGGTACCTGTTAAAAAATACCAGTGCCGATTAATATTCCAGTGGCTCAATAGTTCTGGATAACTCTTAAGTAAGAGAATTAAGCACTTAAGCTCCCCAGGTAACTCCACCACAGTTACACTTCTCACATTTGAAAGAGGTTAAGACTTGTAAACTTATGAGATTGAAATCCATTAGCTTTGCGCAGTACTCCAACTTTGCCTCTAGCAGTAATGAACAATGGCCTTTTTTTTTAATTACTATTCTATAAAACTATCAGCAATTCCCAAGTTCCCCTCGTGTGTATGTTATCAATTAGCATGGTGCTGCAGGAACTTTCCTAAAGCTTCAGCCTTAATATATTACTATATAGTTTACCTTTTCACGAGACAAATAATGCAACAGCTACCCATTAACTGGTGTTTGTGCAATACTCTGCTTAAATAATAGGATCTTTATTAATGATCTCATTTCTTTTAGAGGTTTTGAAGCCAGAAAAGATAAAAAGAAAGAATTAAGCTACATGTATATTATTAAATTTAAAGAAAACAACAAAGGAAAAAAAAATATATTCTGGGTTGATGAAGTAGAGAGGACAATGACCCCTCAAGAAAATACTATAACTTTCTTTTGCTGCTCTTCTTGTATGAGTTTTCTGTTTTCCTTATTAGCGCTGGCTGTTCTCACCTGATGTAAACCACTCTCTCAAAACAAGTCAAGTCAAATATCAGCAGTAAATGAGAAGCTCCAAGGACTGACAGGCAGCGTCTTGCATATGTGGCTGTACCTGGGCACATCAGCGCCATCCGTATTACATGACAGCTAACCAAAAGCAGACGCAAAGCCAAATACTGTCACCTCTCCTCCTCTCCACACCCCTCTACTCTCTTTTTTTATTTAAAAAAAATTGCAGGGAGTAGTTTAAGTTCTGGGAAGCAATATAAACTTCTGTATTTTGTGAGCCCATCACTAGCCACTGTTCAAGGTCAGTAAGAGACGAGCATGCTACAGCTGTGAAGAGAAATGACACCAGCAGCCTCTCTCCCCAGCACATCACGGTCCTCATAGGCTCAGCAAAATGCTTTGAAGTATTTTTCACTAGTTTAAGATACTGGGTGTTATCACAGCTGTCCACTCAACTCACAAGGCACAGGACGAGGAGTGCATGCTGCTCCTGTTCTGGAACTTTCACCAGCTCCAGATTACTTTTTGGTGTATTAACGAGTCCTCAACCCCTAAATTGTCTAACTAAATTTTGTGACAGGATTGCACCAGCACTGCTGCTGGGAGAAGAAAAGCAGCGGTGTCTTATGGTGTGGCGGTGGAGCTGCAAAAGGTAGTATCGCAAACCACCACTAAATCTGCCAGACATTGTCTGCCACAGCTTTAACTCACCCTGCCCATTCTGCAAGGTTCTCCAGCGTGAACAGTCAATAAAAATAATACATGAAAAGAAAAGGTTTCAGGCAAAGACCTTGTCATCCCCACCAGCTCTACATGCCCTGTAACACCTGCGACCCTCAGCAGCACACACAGGAGGATCTCCAGTGAATTTCAAATTTTTCTTATGACCTCCCTCTCCAACTCTGAAATTGTATTAACAGAGACTAAGAAATTATCTTCCTATGAGTGCAAACAGTGGTTTAAGCTCCCAAAATAACAGCACAGAGTTCTTGTAAAGCGCTTTTCGCTCACAGTTCTTGAAATGCTTTACAGCAGGGATCAGCAACATTATTCTCATGTAAAGACAGGGAAATTGATGGCCTCAGAAGGGAAGCAATTTGCCCAAGCTCATCTACCAAAACCAAGTTACAACCCAGAGTTGAACTCTGCTCTCCTGAGACCCCTGATGTCATACCTGTATCGTACCTCTGAACTACATAGTCAGCAGGTCTGTTTGATAGGCAGACAGCAGTAAATGATGCACCAATATGCATTTATTACCCTTGCATCTGAGAAGCGTATGTAAATTCAATTAGTGCCATCCAAACCCAGCAGTTGTGAAGGCCAGTTTCTTTGGCCCCTGGGTTTTAATCTGTCTAGTTGGAAAATGCATTCTTCCTGCTAATGCAGGACACTTAATCAATAGGAAGATTTTGTGCTATACTCATCACACACAAATGCAGTATCGTAACCAAAACAACAAGAAAGTGTTTTACTTTCAACTACAATTAGGCAAAATAGCAACATCCTTTAAAAAATCATTTACATCACCTGCCCAGGTTAAAAATCAGTTTCGTTTATCCCGTGGTTCAACTTGTATTGTCAGCAAAAGCCAATTCCAGTTAATTTCCCAATGTACCACAACAAAGGAGAATAGAATTATTAAAAAACCTATATGGGGAAAACCAAACATGTTCCCTCAAACAGAGATATTTTTTCTGACTCAGGATGCTCTTAGTAATTGGTTTGCAGTGAATTAATTGGCAATTCAGATTTACTTTTCATATAACCTTGCATTTACTCCATGAAATTTGGGAATTTGCTTTAAAATGTTTAGTACTACACAAAATCATCAAACCTGCCAGCTCTTGTTTTTTGGCTTTGTTATAAACATGGGGTGAGCCTTTCAAAAGCACTCTGCTCGCAGAGGCTATCGCAGTGGTTTCAGCTGTGCATTCAAAAGGAACTGTGCGCTCAAATTTTTCTTTTTTAAGTATCTTGGTGTCAATGGGGAGATTTTTTTTTTTTTTTGAGTAGGCAGATTTATTTTAACAGGGACTGTAGGGTTCCTTCCATGCATCTTGTCACAAAGACTTTTTTTTTTTTTAAAGTATAGCCAGCTCTCAACCAATTTGCACTGAAAACTGTCTTGTCAAAATGAGTAAAATAAGCCATAAGGGTAAACAAAAAAACAAACCACCATGTTGAATTAAAACCTCAAGTGACTTAGGTACTGGGACTGACTCTTACTGAAATGTAGTTTTTCATAAACCTTTAAAGGCTCGTATAGCTTTGTATAATTTTAAAAAAACATTAATCAAGTCTGCTTTTTTTTAATTAAAGTTGTTTGGATTAATTTAACAGCAATACATCTCCTTCTATAAACACAAGAGCTTCACTTGCTTCTAAATCTATAATTTACAAAAAAAAAAAAAAAGCCCAGCAGTATCTGCTCTCTTCCTGTGATAGTATTAGTTTTCATGCATAAAATGTTTCCGTACTGGTGCTGAATTATTAAAGAAAAATCTAATGCAATGAAACTCTCTCAGCAATTCAAAACCCTAACTTAGTGCTGGTGCTGTGACTCAAAGTCCTGACATTCCAAATTACAGTCATAAGGCTAAGCTCTGATTTAGAGGTTCAAGACCTGCTAGTTAAAATCAGCACAGGATTTTATAAATGGCTAGGTTTTCCATTAATTTCCTTCAGAAGTTTTTGATATGCAAATTATTACATGCAATATGACCTAGGCCATTATGGCAGCATTTCTAGACAAAAATAGAGGCCACGACCTCAACATCTCCATTCCCAGCAGCGCAGGATTGGGGCCATTCCAGCTTTAACAATTAGCATGAAAACGCAAAGGCGGGCTAGGGGAGTGAGAAGAAAATTTTTATTTTTGAGCTTGACACCAAAGTAAATAAATTCTATCCTCTACCCAGAAAAAATAAGCTCAACAACCTATAAAATGTAATCAAGAAGAGTGCAGTGGGATTCATTTATTCACTGGTAGCCATCAGAAGGTTTAGGCCTAACTGCCTGTTTTTCCACGGACATTCAAGTGCAGTTTTAATTGAAACTGATCTTCCACTACAGATTTCAAATTAATTCTTCTTCTAAGTGTCTCAAGCTCCAGACATCCTTGCCTTGCAAAAAACCCTATATCATTAGAGGAGGAAATAGAACACTTTTTCTAAGCTTGCAGGTATTGATTACCTATTCCTTCCATCAAAGCACAATTGCCATTCTGCACTGTATAAATCTCTTCAGCGTTAGACACTTAATAAAGTACTGAGAATTATATCATTAATCATTTGCAGTTACACCTGTCTTGCTTTATTGAATTCTTTGTTTTTTAGAACTTTAAATAAATGCTTTTAAACAAAAACATGACACTAAATAAAGACTCCGTTCCACTTAAAGCTAGTAAAAAAATTCCCTTCATTCTGTGTGTGACATTTACCCATCTGAAAGAGAGTAACTTACAGCTATTTGTATTTCATTTTTTCCAACAGTAAGCATTGTGGCTTTAATCAAATAAAATTTGGAATGAATCTGAATTGGCCTTTTAAGGGCTGACAAATAATTCGGTTTTCAAAAACAAACAAGTTAAGAGCCCTCACCTGTGTTAATAAATAATACACATTTCCACTGAAGATGGTGGGACAACCTGCAAGCAAAGGTAAGCATCAGACAGCCCCATCCTGGAGCTGGAGTATTTGATGCAAGAGCAGCACAAAACCATAACGGACTGATAACACTTGTCTTCTTCAGATAGTGAAGTCAGTGTCCTGCCTCCAGGAAATCACGCACTCGGGTCCAACAACTAAGTGCGCACCCTGGGGAAGGAGGGCTGTTATTCACCCCCCAGGTCAACCAAATGCATGGCAGCAAGATGAGATGGCGACCGGAGAACGCCTGACTAATGGGATGGGGCTGGGGACTAAGGAAAGCAGTAAGGAAAGGAAATTTAGCCACAGTGATCCCCTGAGCATTGCAGAGGTGAGGCCACCCTCTCCCAGCTGCCGCAGGGTGTTTTCTCTCTCACCCAGCCCCATGACGCAGAGCTACAGAGACACTTGCTCTGTTCCCCAGCTTGGGCTGGTACAAAAGACAGAGCACCTCTCCACCATGGCCCCAGTAACTACAGCTCCACCAAAATCCTGCCCCACGTCTACTTGCAGCTCGGGGAGCTGCAAAGCCCATCCATCTCCCGGGGCTGGCAACCCTGCAAGCTCATTTTGGATTGCAGCCAGGTCTCTGGGGACTTGACCTTACCTCCGCTGAAATCAGGGGCAAAAGGGCCGCTGGCTTCCAAGGCATGAAAGCAGAGCTGGGGTGAGGAACCTCGGCAACACAGCAGCTTCTTACGCACGACATTTCAAACAACACGTAATGCCAGAGATGTTATCACCCATCATTGTCTGAAATTACTTGATGCTTCCTAGATGGATTCTGCATTCTTTTCTCATGCAAAATCTTTCTGTCAATGACTGCAGTATCTTTAATAGTTTTTTTAATACACAGGCTGCTCTTTAAATAGAATTCAAGATTACTTTTTTCTTATTTTTACTGTACAGCCAAAACAATGAGCAATTTCATTAATGAAAACCCATTAAAATAATGTATTCTGCCAAAATCTAATTAAAGCTTGTATAAAAACTTTCACTTTTAAAAAATCATATATATTTATTTTTCTTCCGCAACCTTTTGTTTAAAACATCTCTTATTAAAACCACTGGCATTTCCTTGATTTTAAATCATTTTCCAAATAATGAATCAGCTACTCTGATACAGACTGGTGTGTAACACATGCCTTTAAGCAACATCCAGATACAGTTTAACAGACATTAACATTTTTTGAGTAATGTGATTTTGATCTTCATTTACAAGTTGGGAAAAAGGTAGAAATTTCAACACTTGGGTTTTTTAAATTTCACTTGTTTTTAACATTTTCACAAAAATCTGACTTGAAATCCCAAGCTTGGCATGCAAAGAACTAGTTTAGGGGGTTTAATTTTGGAGCTTTTTTATTATTTGTTCTTATTGTTGGGGGTTTTTTTTAACAAAATGATCTCAGACAAATATTTGTCTCTGTTTGATGCCTCTTAACTTTTCATTTTTGAATGAAAATGGTAGTAATGATTGCAAAGCAACCAAAACCCGTCACTTCTGCAATTAAAGCAAATTAGCTTGGTCACTTCACGGGGACATCCTATCCCATCATTTTAATATGGGAGATCATTCATCCATGATTATGTGCAAGGCAGATATTTACAGAGCCATAAGAAAAAGGTCACTGCAAGAACAGCTTATATCCCTCACACCTTTGTAGCCCTACTTTGGCCTCACTGCCCCACGTGCAGAGCATGGTCAGTTTTTTAACGCCAACAGAACCTATCTTCATATGAAGACATGATCTATATTAGAGGCAGCGTGCCCATAGTTCCTGTAAATTAGCAAAGGCTCTTTTCTTGCTGGGTTGGAAGGATCATACAAAATAGGGCAAAAGACCTGCTAAGCAGTGGTTTAGTATCTTCTTGGATAGCAGTGGTATTTGGCTGAGTATGTTAGTGATGCCAACCAAGCTGGTTGCCTCTAGAGTCTACCACAGGCTGCCTTCCTGTTTAAAGCACAAGGAACAAAATCAGAAAGGATTCAAGTGCTTAAAAGCCAGTCTCACTTGAAAGTCAATGGGGACAGCCTCTGACACAGAATTTCCAAAAGTGTCTCGCTAGTTTAGGCATGTTACAGTATTGTGCTATTCAGCGCAACTGGGTATAAACAGGAAAATTCCAGGCTTCTCTTATGGCAAAATCCAACCAGTTTTTACAGTTGGATGGAATGAAATAGCATTTCCTCTTCACACAAAAACCTCCCAACCTTTGCTTGTACAGGTCTGGATGCATAACTTAAGGGACCACAGCAGGTAAGAACCTCTGCAAGTTTTACAGACACTGGATAAATAGGGATGCTTTACTTTGCACAGACCAGCAGCTATGACCTGCCCAACCACCTCAGCATTTAGCTGAGCAGCACTAAAGATGTGAATCTCTGCCTCTGAGTCCCTGTCATACTTGAACTGCTCCATCACGAGCCAAATTTCAAGAAACACTAAAAAGAAATGTCACCACCAGTAAACAAGAACCATTCCTTTTTTCACACTGAGAAAGAGCAAGAAAGTGGTGCCCTTGCTCAGCTACAAAGCAATGAACTTCAATAGCAGGCTAAACTTTCAAACAGAAAAAAATCATTTAAAACAATCAAATATCAGTGAAATTCACTATGGAACTGAATGCATTTTAAGATCCTTCAAAAATCTCAGTCTGGGGCTTCTCACTGTTACCTGGGACAAAAAGACTGAAACTCTTACTTGTTGCCATAAACTAAGAATTCACCATCACTTTTTGCCACTTAAAAGCAACTCTATCAGTAAGTCCAGGAAGGCACCAAAGGAAGGTGCTTATGCCATATGAGTTATGACAGGAGGCAAGGCACGTACTGCTGACCCAGAACAGCTAAAAAATCAGCTTCCCTTCACCCTCTCCTCTCACCTCCAGTTGCCTCCTACAAAGAAGAAATAAAGTGAACCCTGCAGGATGAAGCCTAAAGACTGCATTTAGACACAAGGCAGAAAAGAATGATTTGAATGACGTATCTCTTGCTGAGAGAGGCTGCAGGGTAAGGGTATAAAATTCCCTGAAAGCCTTGATAAAAACCAGTGGCATTTTTCAGGGGCCTTCCCATTGCAGAGAAAGGCAATCAAGTTGTTGAATCATTATATTAGGGGGAAAAGTTGCTGAAATTATCCTGTCTTCCTCTCAAATGATGGCATACCAAAATCAAAGAGATGGAGAAGGAGAGCCCATAGTTAGACTTCACAGTGCTGTTTTGAACAAAGATTTCAAGATTTCCTACCCTGAGGGAAAAGGCCTTTTCATTTTATTATTCTCTGCCATCACTCTGTTTAACATGAGACACTCGTGCTTGCAGAAAATTCCAATTACTGCTTGAAAAATGAGACCGAATACCAAGAGCAAGATCCTGAAGAGCTTGCTGAGACCCAAACAGGTCTAAGCATCATCCAGTCTGCAAGCTCCGTACGGAAAAGTGTGTGTAAGACATGTGAGAGTCATAAATGGCCAAAGACAGTTTTTTGGAGAACTTAAAGAAGCTGAAAGAAATTTTCCCCAAGAACAATCTCTGATAAGGGATATCTTAACCAGCAGTTGTTGGAACAAACACAAATACAGGAAGATGGAACAAAAAGGGTTTGGATTTAGATAACCTTTGAGCAACTGCTAGCAGCAACATCAGAAGCACCAACAACTCCTTTCTGCACCAATAGCACCACACCTACAGAAATGCCCAGCCACGGGGCTGTAAAAGCAAAGCTAATCTTCAAAACTGATTTTGTCAGTGATACTGTCTCACTGCCAAAATGTGGCAGATGCAAAGAGAGAAAGAAGGCTTTAAACCTTGCTCCTAAATATAAACTATCCTATAATGTCTGCAGCTTTTAAATCTGAAGACAGAGTGAGGTGCATGTTCTTCTTAAATTTTCATATCCACAGATGCTAGAATTACTGCTGGGTTCTTTAATTAAACCTTCTAACCTTCAATTATCTTTGGCAAAAATTTTTATGTATATGTTTTCAAAACCTCTGCATTCCTTAGTATGTATGTGAACATCTATATTACATAGTGACAAACACGTTGGGTTTTTTTTTTATATATATATCTCCCTCATACATATACATACTTTCTGTATCCTAATTTTGTTCCTCAAAAAAGTATGAAGCTGCCATGAATCTTGTATGAAGCTCCCACTGTACCTATCAACCTGCCAGCAGCACAAATGTATGATAAATATCCAACATCAGGAAACACCAGGACCTTAAGACAAATGTTGCAGGAAGCTCCCAATAAAGTGGAGTAAGTGTAATTACTAAAACAAGCTTTTTCCATAAACATTTCAAGTTTTAGCATTTGTGAGCTGAATAATTTACCACCACAGAAGACTGAAAATGGTACTAAGTTTAGCTGTGCTGGCAAAATAGTTTGGGGGTTTTTAAGGGGTGTCTCACACAATAAACTCTTGATAGACACAACTAATGAGCTGTTGAGTTTTGTAACTCTAATATTTCAAAAATATTTATATTGAGCAGAGAGCACAACAATATCAATGAAATTACTATGCAGAACTCACTAAGTGGGAGGATAAATTGCAGTATAGAAGGTGCCTGCTGGTGGCAAGTGACTGAGACAATATACATCTCCATCCTCTGTTTTTTATAATTTTCTGCGGTTTTAATAAATGTATCTGACATCTCACACCATTCATTTCATAACTGTCTGAGGCCTTTTTAGAACTGCTCACCCCGAGCTGCATATAATAAACGAGGTGATAACTTACAATATAAGGAGAAAACAGGAGATTAATTTATATGGAGGCATTGTAAATTAACTGCCTTATATTCCTATAGTAGTTGAGCAAAGCTCCATGAAGGCTAGGGACAGACATAAAAATAGATTTTTTTTCCTAAATATAATTTTAAAAAGTATAAATCCTAATGGAAATTACTGAATGAAGATATATTATGAATCAATGCAGTAGCTCAATGACAGCACTTTGCATTGCTGGGAGAAAGACATACATTTCAGTAATGGGTGCCTCGGACAGGGCACGAGTGCCTCGGACAGGTCATGTCCGGGACAACTTTCTCTGCGGAAGGGTTTCTCTCTCTCTCTCTCTCTCTCTCTCACTCTCCTTTTTTCCTTTACAGGGTAATGGCTGTATAATGATGGACCTTGACAGCAGAAATACATATACTGCTGAGTGACCAAATACTGCAGAAGGAAAAAGGGGTCCATTCTTCCATGTACAGAACAGCAAAGAGCTCCTGCCTTGAAAAGCTTATAACTGAACAATGTAAGACAGAGCTGCAAGCAACCCAACATGAAGCGCCTCAAATCTGAAAACGTGGAGCCCTCCTGGGCTAACCTTCCATATTTTACAACAACTTTGCTTCGTGCTCTCTTCTCCAAAGCCATCTCGCTGAGCTGCATAACCCACTAGCACAAGAGAAAGGCAATCAACCTTCCCACAGGACAGAAGAGCAAAGAAACACCAATTCTTTCAAAGAGCAAAGATAAAAGAAGAAATGAATCTGGTGTTTCATGGAATTAAACAGATGAAGAAGGAGTACAAGTACATATAATGCTGATGTAAACCATGGTTCCATCTGGGCTATTCCAAGGAGAAAGCACAGCATGAATAAAGCTCTGAGAAAATAAAACAGAAGAAACTAGAGGAAGAAACTGGGCAGGAAACTTTCCCACCCAAGAGTTGTTAGAGGCAGATGGAGCCCTGGGGGGCTTCAAGAAGACTTTGTTGAAAGAAGAGAAAGGAAGAGGATCTGAATTTGGCTTGGTGCTAATTACAACATCCCTTGCCAACACCCAGCGCAGGCAAAAGCGAGGAGGAGGGTGAGCAGACAACTTGCTGCTCTGTGTCTGTGACCTTACCACCAGGTTGCCGGTGATGGCCCCCATAGGACCCAGCCCAAGCTGAAACCGGGCAGCAGCCTGGGAGGGCCTGTTGAGCTGAAACTGTGGTAGAGAGACCTCAGGCTTCAGGAGGAGTGAGGCAAGCGGAAAACCTGCAAGAACAGGCATGGTGGGCTAAGGAACCCTTTTTATAGGGGCATTTTGTCTTTAAACCAGAGATCTTGGCTTGTTTGAGGGTTTTACTGAGACCCCGCTGAAGCATCAAAGTTCCCGTGCTGCTGAACCTGCCCAGCGGCTCAGAGATGAACGCTGAACGACAGTGACAGTAATAAGCCGTGACATTTAAGTCAGGAAATCTCAAATTCCCATCTTGCTTCTCTGTCTCCTTCCTACCACCAGGAGCTACACGCTCCATTTCACTCCCTTCCTTTATAAAGGCAGAAGTTCACCTGTCTCATCAGAGCATCTGCAAGGATTGCTCAAAACTTGAGGAGAGCTGCAGAGATAAAAAGCGCAGTAAGCGTGCAAGACTCAACTGTCCCACTACGGACCTTGGTGCCAGGCTGCCTGCAAACACATTTAGGAAAAACACAGTTCCAGTTATTTATCAAAGCACCACAGACTTGAATCCTACTGCTTCTCACATATACCCTTAATAGCCTTGATCTCACCAAAAAAACCGCTAACGTAAATGATGCCTCACTGTAACTTAATTACCTCCAATTTAGGTGGGTACAGGAACAGAAAGTACCTTTTCTTGATTCCCATCTGTTCCTCGTAACTAACCAAAGGAGCCTTCCCCAGAGCTCTGTCTCTGAAAGACAGCATGAAAAAAAAAGAGAGAAGGAGGAAAGAAAGGAAAAAATTGTGTATTTTTATTGAATTTTTTCAGGATGCAGGTTAATAAAACACCCACAGAGAGCACAGAGCAATATAGAAAGGGAATAAAGGGAGGGAGGGCCGATATCAATAAAGCTTATCCAGAGGCACTGGTGGGGTGAAAGTACTCATGATTTCAAAAGAAACCTGCTACAAAAATGATTTTCACTTGTTGCTTTGGCTCAGGTTTAAAATTTACAAAACACAGAAGCGTCTGAAGCAGAGGGTGGCTTAAAAAATAAAATCAGGAAGATAAAATTATCTGTTGCTGAAACACGTCACCTTCAGCTTTCCAATACCTCTTGTTGATCCTAACCTGACCAGAAGACAGCCACCATACTAGGACCCTATATCACAGACAACACTGCAGTCCCCGAAATCACTCCTTGAACCTTGACAAACACTGGTTTTGCTATGATATTTCCATTTTAGGTGAAAATCAACATTTGCCCAACTAAGTTCTTAATGGCATCCCTGTTACAACAGCCTTCTTGATCCAGCTGTCCCTTTCACTAATACGCACCAGTAAAATAGCTCCCAGGAGAGTTTCTGGGAGATTGCCAGCTTTTACTTAACGACACATCCTGAACCTTGGCCTCAACTTCCATTAACATTCAGTCTATGTTTCTACCATTAATTTAAGAGCATTGGTAGGAATAAATAGGAAGACAATAAGCAGCCATAGCGTCCAGCCTAAGGTACTCTAGCAGACAGCACTGCTTCTGTAGCTGACAGAGAACACTTAAAACTGCTTTTCTCATTTTTGTTCCGTATGTGCCATTTCCAGTATGTTACACTGAATGGCTTAAACTATTCGAAACCAGCTTTAGTTTTCCAATTAGGAAAGTCCAGAGTTTAAAAAAAAACCCACAGAATAAGCCCCCAGAACCAACCAAAAGCCAACAAAGTCATGAAAAGGACCTAACATTCCTAGGGTGGATCTTACTCCATCGCATCCCTCTTGCCTGGATGAGTTTTAGGTAGCAGCACGTTTGTGTTGGAATAGAGCACCGGCAGCAGCCCCCCTCCTGCCCCGCTGTCCCTTGGCCCTGCAGTCTCGCCCGGCCAGGACAGGCAGAGCCTCTTTCCTCCCGCCGGTGCTGCCCTGCTGCAGGTAACCTGCACGCAAACGGCTGAGCAGCTGCTGTGAGGAAAAACCAGCTGCTGCAGAGAGCTGGCAGCAAAGCGACTGCTGTGATGGATGTAGTCAGGGTGAGCGTTGCAGGAGATTTCACTCCCACAGTACCAGTGGTACACACTCAAACACTGAGTTAAATGAAAAAAAAAAAAAAAAAGCTAGGATAAATGTTCTTTCCTCTAGCACTGCATGAACATTTCATTTAGGGACAGTCACCCCAGAGTGTAGCTTGCAGGCTTTGGGCCTCAGCTTGTTACTGGGATGAATCTTCCCCAGGACAAGGTAAGAGCATCACCTGTCCCTTCACCTCCCTGCCTGCAGCTCACACAGCTGCCCGCTCCCTTGGATGGGAGCATCTTCACACATTGCCACCAAGGATGCTCGGGAGTAAGGCAGGTGCTTTCGCACAGCGCTCTCCCCCTGCTCTCGGCCCGACGTGAGGAAGGCAGCAGCCAGCTTTGAACACACTTCCCTGTGCTGTTTAGTCACAGTAGCGTTTGGGCAGCCCATGCTGACATATACCATAAAATGGAATCTGGAGTGCATCACTTAACGGTTAAATCTGTAAGATATTGGATTTATATGGTGTCTGCAGAGCACATTAGATCATCATCATCATCATGTCTTTTCAAGACAGCCATAATTATTCAGGCTGTTATTCTATCTCACCGGTGCTTTTGAAAAACTATTTAATATTATCAAACCCTCACTAAAAACAATGTTTTAGTTGAGGGACTAATCTTCGTATCAGTACACAGCCATACCTGGCCTTATCTACATTACCAATTCCCTGCTGATTGAGCGGATTCATTAACAACACAATCTCTGGTGACTGAAATGAAGTCTCATTCTTCGTATCACTGGTGCCTTGCTGTTTGCTTTTCCTTCACAGTATGCACACAAGTAATTAACTTACTATGCTCTGCTAGCTCCTGACACATTACTTGGCATAGAAAAATTCACCAGCAGGTAGTTAAGCATGCAAAATATTTTCAGTCAAATGAACTTCATAACAAAGCACTACTTAGGAGAAATGCGGCTCTTTCTGATACAATGCTAACATGCATCATACTGCCCATACCAACAGGAGCTTCCCAAGTGGCAAGAAAAAAATACATCATTTTTATCACTTTTGCTCAATATGTAGGAAGTTTCTTTAGGAGGAAAAACTGGCAAGCAGTAAAGATGTTCACTGAAAGGATGAGCATGGAGATCAACCTGAGTGGCCCTTGTGAAAGTCTGACATAACAAGGACAGACACAGGATCCATATGGTATAGAAGAAAAAAGGGGAAAAAAAACCAAAGCAAAGAGGAAATTCATTTCAGTGCAGCATTACTGAGATTACTGGTGTCTGGGAGTACAGAAAAACAGTGCATTTCAACTTTTATATCAAATAAAAAAAGGTAATTTGCTATTTTAAGCATAAGCATAGAGTGCTTTTAAGCTTAGAGTTCAGTAACAGTGAAAACTCCCTAAATAAAAACATGCAATTGATTATACACCCCACCAGAAAGACTCCACCCAGGAACATGACTTGAAATACCCAAGTCATCTCAGTAATATCAAGAGGTAAAACTGGAGTAAAGTTACTCCTGTACTTATCTGTAGGATGAAAGGTTACGGTACGAACAGATAGTGACTTACTCAGCACAGAAGCGGTGCAGGGATACCGGGCTGACCCCAGGGCAGATTGGCGAGTTAAAACATGAAAGGCAGTCTTTGCCCGAAGTGACAGGACTGACACTGACTTTGGTAACACCAGGACTTTCCCTTGAGAATGTAAAGACACCAGAGCCTTTGTGGGGCGCTCCTCTAACCTGAACACGCTGTAAACTACGACTTTAATTACCTTAATGTTTTCTCGGTACCAGAGACTGGTGGTCTTCTTGTCATGTTGGTGTACTCTGGCTAGCATGGTACAAAACAACCTCACTTGCTCTACACTGTCCCGGTCCTTCCTTTAAACTAAAACCAGATGAAACTCCAAACTGTACATAAAAATACTTGGAAAAAAAAGCAGGAACTTGGCTAGGATAAAGACCCATTCACAGTATTATTAATCCCAACTTTGACCTTTCATGACAAAATCCCGCTCAGACGTTCTATGACTGCATTGACCTAAGACACTGGAAATTGTGATCTTGAAGTTTCCTTCTACACAAGGAAAAATCCTTCTTGGGTCCTGGAAAATGAAACTTTTCTTTTGCTCCGTTTCATCCAGAAGACATTTGTTCCTTTCCCTTTTACGTGTCACAAGGCACGTACCTTTGCCAAGTTCAGACTGTTGTTTTGACTCATTCGGTCACAGAACTTAGTTCCTCGTGTTCCACCAGAGCAATTTTTGCTTGTGACAAAAGAAATAGATCTGCAGAGGACAGAATTCACCATGATTTGTGTGCATCGTTTTCCTCTATTCTTGCACTGCTTTCAACTCAGCTTATTTAAATATAGCTCCTGTCATACCCATCATTTTCAGTTCACCTGTTATGCAGAACCACATACCCCACCTCCAACAGAGCAGTCTTCGCTTCGGCTGCATAGTTTATACAGATTATTTACTCCAGGCCTGAAATCCTTATTAATTTACAAACTAGATACTCCTGAAACAGTATTTCCATTTGCTTGACAAGCATATTAATGCACAGAATAGAAACCAGTTTTCGTTATTTCTAATTTTCATCAGAAGTGAACTACTTAGCTTAATAACCACCAGCATCCTTGACAGTTACTCAGGTCTGTGAAGAGTTCAGTACATCAAGGAAAACCTTGTTATATATACCTCCAACAGGCTGTTGAAACTTGCTGTGTTCCAGGGGAAGGAATCTCAGGTTTTGTTTGGTTTTCCAGGCTTACAGTATCAGTAAAAAGTAACAGATTTTCATGCCAGAAGAAACAGTTGGATAACACATACTGACATGATGAGCATGAGTCATTACGCTTCATAAGGTTACCTCTCTACAGAGCCTTAACAACCGTTTTCACCTCATTCAGAAAGGTATTCAGTGTTGAAGAAATCAAGACTTGAGAAGTCACTGTGTGAGGTTTTTTGGTTTTCTTCTGTTTTATTTTTTAAAGTTTGTTTCAGTGTTTAATTGCTCTCCAAATTTCAATCTGCAGCTTACTTCTAATGCCAGCATCTCAGGTTTCCAGCCCAGTCTTTATTTGCCTTCTAGGGGTAGATTGCCAGAGGTCTTCAGGAGTCAGCATTTTCCCTTTACGGAGACGCACACTTCTCAAGGGACTTATCCATACATTTGCAGAGAGTCTTGATTAGTAAATGCAGTTGGGTCTGGACAACTTTCCTCCTGGGGGAAGGTCCTACGCTGTCCAGTGAGAAAGTCAGCCAGGCTGGAAATTCAGTGAAAACACTGCATAAACCTAAGCAGTGCCCTAAGTAGAGCCCTCCACTACCTTAGTTAGAGGATGTTCCTTGGATCAAAGATGAGTAAAGGAATCCTGTCCCTCCTAAATCACAGATATCCTCCAAAAGCCTAGATTTCTTCTTTTGGCTCTGATGAAACTTGCCAATGGACTTGCAGCAGCCAAAAGGCAATGGAGAGGGGGAACAGATAAATAGATCCAGACTAAGTACCACTTACAAATATTTTAAAAAGTTCTTTTTTTCCTTTAGGTCAACTCTTAATAGTTTCACCTACAAAAATCCGGATGCCAATTAAGCTTACTGTGGGGGTGAGATCACCTCCTACTATGCTAAGCAATGCTGTCCCACTGCACCATTGCACTTCTCTGTATTCCTTTGTTATCTATTATCTTACATTGAAGCCAAGAGCTTTTTCAGGAGCAGACTGACTTTCTGGGTGTTTTTTTTCTCACAGTCAAATACAAAATAGATTTAAATCCAACACTGGAATTTCTTGCCAGTACAAGCCTATAGAAATGAGTTAGAGTATTCTGAGTATTACAAGGTAATCGCAGAATCAGTGTTTGGGAACATGGACCAAAATAAGTAATTAAACACAATCTTCCTGATTATAGAGCATGTCTTAGGTAATGTAATGCCTTTATTAAAACCATAGTTGGTGAACTTGAGGGACTGCAGTCTTGGTCTCATGAGAATGAATTATGTCCAGCTTTTTAAACTAGAAAGTTTCCAGGCTCTGTGGCTTCAGAGGAAAATTTGAAAACACAAAAGAAGGACTAGGAGCCAAAAGGCAAACAAGAACCTTAAAATTAATATCTTTTTTCAATCTCCCCTGATTTGTTTTGGTCAGTCTCATTACTTTTGAGCAACCGATCCTGGCAGTACTCCAGTGTACCAGAGTTTGTTGACAAATGCCAAACAGACTCTAATGCCAGGGGAAATAACAAAAGAAACCAAACCCGTCGATACCAAGAGCTGGGCTAACACACATGATCCATACAGGTGCCCAAATGCCAACCACCATTCAGTGCTTGTCTCAGAGCCACTTCCATTGCCTTTATAAGCAAAAGGGTGAAAAACCACAGACTATTTACTTCAGGATGCCTTTATTCTAGGTGACACTTATATACTTCATACTATCTAGCAAGAAAAGAGGTAGCGTTTTTTTGGTAAAATGGGATTTATTTAGATCTTTCCCAGACCCTTTTTTAATGAATATTTTAGAAGCATATACAGCACTCCTTCTACAGTTTCTTCTTTGGTTGTGATGTGTCCTGTACTGGCACCTGCTCTCAGGCACACAACCCGGTGCACTGCCCTTTGAGTGGAGAGGATCGTTTTCTGAGGCGCAGAAGCTCATGCAAACAGTAACATTTTGTGAGAGTGGTTGCACCAATTCTTTTTATGTTTAACTATCAGCGACTGATACTAGCTGACTTTTACCCACATAATATACCTTCCGGTTTCGCTGGTCTTGTCAGGTTTTCACAGCAGCAAAAAAGCAAGCAGGGCTTATTCTGAAGTAAACTCTGGATGTAACCACTTATAACTCCACTAAAACAGAGAAGCTAGTAAATCAGTAATAGAAGTTTATTAATTTAGTAGTTACTGAGACACATCTTATTGATCTTCTTTACTCACACTCAGCCTCTAGAGTTTACCTCACAGCTCCAGTTTATGCCTTGATTAAGTGGTTCAGAGAAGCCTTGCATTTTATAGTATGCACATCATGTAGCATAATGCTCCTGGTATGATGACCTGCAAACTAAGCAGTGGATTTATCGCCCTAGAAGAGTCTCCAGTTTTACTCACCCAGGGCAGCCAGCACAAACACTCAAGCGCAAAGCTCACAGTCTGGAGCTTTGCTGTGAGATGCGTGGTGCTAACTCAGCCGACAAGGGTCTCGTACCCAGCTTTAGTTCCCTTGCATTTGCGACACAGTATCAGTTAGCTAGCGATTAGTTTCCATTTTCAGCATTCACATGTTTTTGTGAACATTTCTTTTTATAGGCTCTGATTCAGCAAAGTACTTCAGCACATGCTTTAAATAGTGGAATAATCCAATGTCTTTTCAGTAAATGTTTAACTTTAATTGTGTGAATAGTTCCAGTTCAAGGGCTCCTCCTACCTTGAACACTGAGCGCTCACTTACGTGTTCTATCCATTGCACAGATATTATATTATTCATGGCCTTCACATTACGCATTTACTTAAGTGCCTTGCTAAACATGGTCCTAAAGCAAATATGTCACAGGGTTTATTCAATAACGCTGCTACAAATTCAGTTCTAAACTGTTAAGCATTGTAAAAAGGAAAAATAAATAACCATAGGATTTACTGCAATTTCTTTCATATCTGTACCTTGATTTAGCACTGACTACAACTGTGGCAACATGGTTCAATAAAGCATTAGGATTATTTTTTCTCCACCCATTTTAGGAGATGTGTTTGCTCCTTAAACTAAAAAAATTAAAAAAAAAAAAAAAGAAAAAGAAAAAAGAAAAAACTTATCGTATGTTAAAACTACCTCTGCAGAGGCTTTTCCCCATAGCCCACAAGTCAGCAGAGCCACGCTCTTGCAGGGGGGCTGCAGCCGGTGCTACATCAGGAAGAGGAACAGGCCTCGTTGGAGACCTTGCCTCTCTATTTACAGTACGTCCAGTCCCACCATGCATTTCAGTCTCCAAATAATGATCTTTGATTACAAAAATATGACTACAGTGTTCTGGGGGTCTTTCATATAACTTTTTTTTTTTTTCCCCCCAGTCAGAAATACTTGAGACAGACTTTCAAGTTCCTCTCCTATAACCACTGCTGCATTTTTACATAGAAGCTGATGAATTTTCCTCTCATTAGAAGACTCCAGCAGCTGTGGCTTTAAGAAAAACACCAAATACTGTGAGACTAACAATAAAACTACCAGACCTGGCAGTGCTGCCTTACCCCTTTGGGCCATTTCCATTCCGAGCAGCTCCCCACTGAACCACACAATGCAGGGCCCCTTACTAGTTTGTTAGCTACTGCTTTCAAATGTTTCAAAATATGGTGGTTTAAATTATTAGAAGGCATGTTGGAAAAAAAAAAAAAAAAAAAAAAAAA
>VYZV01017682.1:776694-793557 GCA_013401275.1 Pandion haliaetus
GTAAAAATAGTTTGCTTGCAACAAATCAAATTCTTATCTTGACAATTAGGAAAACATTTTCATAGCATTTTAATTCTTAAATAATATTGTTCTGGTAAGAATCTTCTATTAAGGTTGCAAATAAACATTTCAGCATAAGACAGTATTGACAACTTGACTATTACTTTAGTTAGTGTGCCATTCCCAGTGGCTGGGTTATTCCTTGCACATAATTTGACATCTTGGAAGAAATTTCCTGAAATTCAACCGATGTCATTCCGTACACCTGCTGTTCAGAAGAGGTGCAAGTCCTGTTGAAAGGCTTTTCCCTATTTGAACACACTGAGAGCTGAGATCTAGCCACCTGGACAGCTCTGTTTAATGATCAGAGATGAAGTTCATACCTTCAAGCATCTATAGTGAAGGGATTTCTTGGAAAGTCAGCTTGTGAAAGCTTTGCCAAATACTTAAACTGGGTACTGAACATGGCCTGACCCCAATCCACTCACTCGCCATGCAATCCCACAACACTCAAAACAGCCTCAAAACCAGTTTTTCAGCAGTCTTTCACTGAAGGTCTTAGCTTCAGTCTTCAATTCTACTGTCTGACATGATGCAGACATGATTCTATTCAACTGAATAGAAGAAAATTCCCCTTCACCAGCACTCAGGCTGCAGGTGTGTAATTCACATTTAAGATGCAAAATGTGCTTTCTCATTAGTGCATCTTTTGGGTCTTACGCCTTTCATAACTGCTGTTATTGTACAATTGATTGCTGCCCAGCACTGTAGTATATAGTGATCCTTCAGGTTTGAAGAAAGGTATGTGCCAGTCAGGTTTACGAACCCTATAAAACTTTTACTGTGCTTGTAGCATAACCAAAAAAGAAAGAAAAAAACCCTCATCCATAAATTTAAGTATTCCTGGCTTCTGTTCTTGGAGACATCTCTCCAGGGCATAGTCTAAGATTATTCAATACCACTCGGTTTCCTGGATCAAGGTGATACAAGTTTTTTAAAATCTCAATGGCAATTAATAGAACAATTTCCTCCCATACATGAGCCTTTTCTCAACACGGTGCTGTTATTCCCTAACCTCAGTGTGAAGAGGCAGATTCAGAAGGGGAAGAAATGCCAAGAAATTCTGCGGGGTTTCTTCGCCACAACTGGCTCTCATCACTGTCCACTGCCTCCATTAAGCCACTGGCAGACAATGACTGATAACTTATTTCAGGCATTTCTTGCAACCCTCCTTCTAATAGGGGAACAGATGGTTCCCTTTAACTAGAGTATTTCCACCCTGCTACCAAATCCACATCCACCTGATATGCAATTAGAAACATGGGATTGCTGAATATACCTCTATCCCACACTGTATACTGCTCACTTGGAACTTCTTTCTTCCTTTTTAAATGTTACTTTATTCTCAGCAGAAGACAAAGGTAGCAGGATTTGCCATGGATGTACACAAGTTAGTCTGTGGGGTTTGTTCACATACAGAGTTTATTTGCTTAAAAAGGCCAGTTTGAACTGGACTCCAACAAATGCAATTCAAACTAGTCTAATCTGCTGATTATTTTCAGCTAAAAAAAAAAAAAATTTGAAAAAGCTAACATGCTCACTTTGACCAGCCTTAAGTTAAATGTTTTATTTTTTGTTTTGAAGAAATACTTATTTTTGCAGTGGAGCTACATTTTGGAAAAGGATTAAGAACACCCTTTAAAGGAATATTTTATTCAGCTAAAAATTTATTGATTTGTTTTATATTTCAGCATGAATAAACAGTATTCTTTCAGGATCAATCCAATACATTTCCCATCTCCCACCTCCTCTCCCTTATTTTTCTGTTCAGTTATTCTCTCAAGAAATGAACTACTGACACAGCTACCCAGAGAAGAGCTAATCCCAGCCGTAAAAATTTAGTCTAAAGACATAGCCAGATAAAAGATTAGGGATCTTCATTCAAAAAACAACCCAACAGGCTTTATGAGGAACTCGCACGACTTTGCTACATGGATCACAGCGGATTCATTTTGAACAGCCTTAATGTTCAAAAAAAGGAAAAAAATTCATAGGGAAAACATCCATCAAAGCCAAGGATTACGGAAGGAAAGTGGAGCAGGAGACCGCACCTTTGCTGTACTCTGAGGACACAGCTGACATGGTCCTGTCCTCGTGGGCTGCACTCTTCCTTCCCATCGACCGGACCACAGCCTCTCCTACCAGTTACACAAGAGCCAGAGCCTTCCCCCCCCTCATCCCGATACACGAGTTCCAGCTCCAGAAACGTACAGGTTTCTACTACGGCAACTCCATAGCAGATAGGGGTATCAAGCGACAAACATGTACCAGATCTGCAGTAATTAACAACTGCAAAACTGCCACTAGCTGCAAAGTTCCCTGTATGTCGGTTTTCTGGTGAAACTTAAATCATGGTTTCCAACAAAAAACAACCTAAAAGAAGTTATTCTGGTGCACTCTAAGTCTTTCTGTTCCTCAGCAATGTTACCAATAGTTTAATCTCATTTCCTTACAAATAATCGCCAGGCTATTTAAATATTAACCAAAGGAAAATATTAACACACTGTTGGGGAAACAAGATGAAACTGATCCCACACCCAGTAAAGCTTCCTGTTCTTAAACAATCCTAAACACTATTACACCCAAATGAGGATTCTGAATTCTCAGAAATATACTCAGAGAGCAGTTAAATGACCTAGCAGAGCTCATCTGACATCTGGGTACGGTCAAAAAAGGTGGCCCCATTTCTCCCTCCTCCCAGTCCCTGGCCATTTGCTGCTGCAATGACAGAAACCCTCTACCCGTCTCCTGCCCTTCCAATTTCACAGAGGCATCTACATTCCCTAGTAATAGGGAAGATTTCTGACATTCTATTGCATCAAGAGTCTCATCATGTGAAACCCTTTAACAACATCAGTTTCTGATTCTGACATAAGCTCCTAAGGTATTTTCACAGATTAATTGAAACTGAATAAATTTCCTTGACATTTTAAGCCCAGGTACTTCATGTGGCAGTTTGCCATCGCAGCTGGCCCAGCAGAACACAATCAAGCTTCCCACCAGCGGTCAGCCAAGGTCTCCAGCCTGGATGAAGACTCCTATTTAAGATTCCCCATCCAGTGAGAGGCTGCAAGAGCAGTGTTGCTCTTAGGGCAGCCATGATGTTGCTGTGCTCCTCTCGAAAGGGAAAAGAGCAAAAAAGTCTGAGGCACAGGACCAGCAATGGCAGCCTGAACAGCTGGTAGACAACTAGGAAGAGAGCCAGAAGAGTGTGGCAGAAAGGGAACCTTTTATAGCTGGGAAGGAGCACCTGGAAACGTGACACTAGCATGCAGAAGATGATGGATAATTCCAGAACAGAGGTCTGATGGGATGACATTTGTTTTGGTGAGGAAGAGGCACTACCAAGAACTGGGGAGGATGCTGATGCTCGTGTGGAATGAATTTGTGACCCTAAGGGGATTCTTCTTTGCTCTTCCAGTTACACAAGGTGAAACACAACACACCCAGTGCTGCTTCTACCTCCCTACTTTACTCCTTAACACATCTGCCCCAGAGAAGGAGCCAAGGAGGTGACACTCACTGTTTGTCATTCCTTTGGGAGCTGCATTATCATGTGAGCTTTCCAATCTTCTCTTCCTGTTTATTCCCCAACAATGATCATCTCACTTATATTAGTGCTTATATTTTTTCAGTCTCACATAGATGCCACAATACTGTCAAGTTTGGCTTTAAAGAGGGGAGATAAGGCCCTTTTTCACAACATAAATGCCATAAGGAAATCTCCCTGAGAAGCTTCTGAGATGAATTCTCTCTCCATGGTCCAAAGAAAAAGGGTTACCTGACAACAATGCAGCTTATGTTTGCACATGTTGGTAGGAAAAGGGATAGAAATCCCCATTCAGACACAAGCGATACCTATTTTTGGCTTACAATTTTCCAAGTAGTAATGGCTGATGCCAACAATACCAGTACATACTGGTATGAACAACAGCTACCTCCACTAGAGCCAGGTTCACAGCAGAAGAAAAGCACATGGTCAAGTATATCAGGACAGCACATCATATTTCAGAGGTTCAAAGGCTTACATAAAACATCCACAAAAATTCACACCAGCAGTCCCTTTGAGAGCTAGTTTTTTTCTCATTGACGGTCATTTCTGACATACTTTCAAGGTCTTATGAGACCAAAAGGGTGCACACATCATGTAGTAGGTAAGGCTCAGACCTTCAAAAAACCTCACAGCCTTAGTGCTAGCACACAGATACACCCCAAACTTGTACATGTATGTATTTGTATGCTTGGAGGAGTTACTAAAACAACTCTATCACCTTTCAAAAAGTGCTCAAGATGCAGGAGAGGAGGGAGAGATGGGGACAGGAATGCTGGGTTTTGTTTCTGTGACTCCACCTTGTTCATCAGACACATTCAAGCCAGCGCATCTTTCTCTCCCGAGTGAAATCTGTTTCTACAATTTTGCCAAAACTTTTATATATGGCAGTGGCCAGCTGGCTGCTTGGAGAGCCATGTGTCACTGGTCCTGGCGAATGCTTAATGTGTGATATGGATCTGCGCAAACTGCAAGCACTTGGTTTGCAAACATTCCTGTTTTATGCATTTACAAAGCAGCCAGTGAAATGAGAGGCTTCTGAAGCAAAGTCAGCAACATGGCAGACAGCTTATATATTAAGGCAATTTCTCGATATACAAATATATTAGGGTAACTCGTCCTTTTTCCCTGGCATGCTCTGCCCCTGTGGGCTGCAGTCAACCTGTTCTGTCTCTCCCTACAAAATACTGTCACCACCTCCTCCGCTGCCACCATCGTTTCTACAGAGGCAGGAATTCAACACCGCCAAGTTTTCTCCAACAAGACAAGATGGGAAACCTCTGCAGCCTCTCTCCAGCCCTGCTGGGTGGCTGGATCCCAGGAGGGGCAGTGCCAGCAAATGTGAACACAGGTTGAGTCTCCCAAACTGATAGCACCCTGGCTCCTGGGCTGCTGCTAGAGATCTGTCTGTCTGATGAAGCTGACATCCACACACGGAGGGGTCAGCAAGTCAGTCCACACAATTGCAGGAATCAGAGGGGGAAGCAGTAGAACAGGACAGAAGCATGTTTTGAGTCAATGTATTTTTGGGCTACATACTTCTGACTGTACCATCCCAGAGCAGGTGAGAAATGCATCAAGTGATAGAGGCTTTACAGAAAAAAAAGCAGAAGCTGACTATAGTGAAAGAGGTCTGTGGCTACATTCTCCATGTGGATAAAAAGTGTTCATTAAATTTAAGGCAAGCCATCTATTTAGGGTTTTGTTAATGCATCATCCCATGTGATTTGTAGGCCTGTGTACAAGAATATACATGGCTTATGGACTAATGTCAGGGAAAATAGACTTCCCACCCTAGATGAAGTTTATCACAATCTCTACAATCAGCCCAGTGAGCAAAAGCACAGGTGATAGATGAGCCTGCCACAGTCTCCCGAATGCCCGCAGATACCAACTGACAAGTCACCAGGGGAAGGTAATTCCAAACTAAGGCTGCTTGAGCGAACGGACCCTCCTCCTGACATATAACAAATGGGACCCTCGTTGATCTCCTCTGTCCTGACAGCTCCTGGCCCCAGTAACAGCCTCTCCAGCCAAGCCCCAAACTACAAAGACCACTACAGATCAGTATCAATACCATGACTTGTCCCTAGAGATAATGGGAAGCCAGGCTGGTCTCCGCACCACTGCCAGGAGAAGCTCTGTACAGCTGCAAACAGCTGCCTTCTGCACTTCTGCCCAGCCATCATGTCTGGGGACTAAGGGTTTACAATTTGAGATGAATTTGGCAGATATCTTGATTGGAAGCAGCCAAGGGGAGGCTGCAGTGGAATAAAGCTTCTCTCTTTGCCCACAAGTAGAATCAGTTGATTTTAACACTTCAAATCAAGGTGTATCAACACTTCAGGACAAAATTACATGTCAATTACAAAAGCATAAGAAAATTATAATGCAAAATTGAAGCCGGAAGTTTTAGTTTGTCCCAAACACTGCAGCCCAAATCAAAGTTTCCACAATCTGTGCACCAGAGTGGTGATTGTGTCTTCTCCTCAATATTTGCAAAATAAGAATTCTGGTGACACTTCCAGTGAAACTCATAGTTGCTTCCAAATCCACCATAAAAATCCAGTCAAACCTACAATGTGAGAACCTAACAGTACCTATAAGGACATAGATAAGCAGTTCACAAACTGTCTAGAGAAGGAAACAGAACACTGTAATAGACATCGCATCAATATTAATCTTGATTTAAACAGGAAACAACATGGGATGGCAAGTAGGACAAAATGCTAGTATCCTCCAGGTTATCATTAAGTACTTGCTGCAAAGAATCTGTTCTTCCTTAAAATTAAGATCAAGGTTTCCTTTTTCTTTCGTTACACTGCCTGAAAGCTTCTTCACAGCACCAGCAGTTTGTAAAGATGAAAAAACACATTCAATTGGTAATTGTAATGGGTAGAGGAACTGCTAATAAACACACAAGGAAGTTTGGAAGAGGAACACTCACTCCTTTAAAGCCACTAGAGCTACAAAAGTCAATTCCGTATGACCAAACAGATTTGTCCCAAATCAATTATTATACAGAAAATGCTATCTGTTGAAATTTAAAAAAAAAAAATCCAGCTACAAATGGAGAACTGCAAGGCAAGAATGTCTAGCGTCAAGATGGGATTTCAACCTCAAATCTAAACATTTCATTGTTCCTACATTACAGTTGCACAAAATTTTGGCCGATACCACTACAAAAGTCAACCTGATAAACACATTCAGCACTAAATCCAGCTGTAGTCTCGAGAGGAGCTGTAATTCACGGTTTATAAATTCCATCTATTGTGTGACATTCTCATCAAAGCCGAAAGTGGAAATACATGCAGAAAACCCAAAAGGAGGCTCTTGCAGATTAAATATGACATTCAGCAACATAGAAGATGGGTTGTTAGAACTGCAAAAAGTACAAGAATGAGCTACATAATAAAATGGATCAACAGCGGTGACACAGGCAGTGGGGATTACAGCTGTCTGCTCAGCCTCTGCTACTACATCTGGTTACTGTTATATGCCCTATGGAGGAGAAAGAGAAAAAATAGTCTACATCTGATACGACTGCTTTGCCCGTTTAAGATTCAAAAGCTCCACTGAAAGCTTTCACAAAGCCGAAGGGAGCATGATTTATACAAAGAGCTACAAGCCTTTTACAGTCCATTTTGAGCAGAATGGACATCAGTGCTACCTGTCTTCTGAGAATAGTGTTTCCTATTTTATTTACATTTGCTCTTCATTATGCTTTTAGAGTAACTTACCAACCCAGCCAATCAATTCAAACTATTTTGCAAGCATTTCAAGTCATTTTTCAGCATCACCCCGTAGGCACTTGCTTCTATGTAATTATAATCATTTTTCTGCAGAGATTTTCTTCATTCAAGTGGCTTTGCCAAGCAACAAGAAACAAAAGAATAACCATGTCTAAAAATAGGTAGGAAAAAATGTAGGAATCCCACAACTATATTGAATAGGGTCATCAGAAACAGAGCAGGGGATAAATGTGTCTCCCCATGTCCTTCATGTCTTTGCTGACAGCCCAAAAACAGTGCTGTTCAATGTTTGATAGGTATGGGTCTATATTACAGCTTAAACTTATTTAAAAAAATAATAATAAAAAAAAAAAATCTATCAACTCTTCTTGGGAGACCAGAAATAATATGTCTAGTTGGTGCTTTTTATCATCCTTCCGTTCCAGAAGCAAATTTAACTATTTCTTTTAAGAAAAAAAGAACAAGAACATGCATTACAAAAAGTGCCTCACCCAGAAAAGTATTAAAATTTTGCCCTGTTCAGGTATCAGAAAACTGTGATCTCTTTTGCTTCATTTCAGCAGATAAGCTGGCATTGGACTTGAATTAACCTGTCTGTTGAGAGGAGCACTGCCCCAGACCTGCTGCTCTCACACCTGACCGAGACACTGAAATACAAAGACAGGGATTTTAAAAACGTAAGCTCAGAAAAAGGGGACTTGGAAGAAAGCTGCAAGCCTTGAATCCCCATGATCTCCCAATGGAAACAAAAGATAATTCTTCTTTAATTCAACAAAGGTGAGTTTCCAGCTGCCCCATGATAATTTCAAGTCCAATGTTTTTCTTACAAGTAAGAGGTACTATTTCCTTGCTGGCAGCTCCCCTCTCTTTACTACTTTCACGTTTATTTGAGACTGACCTAGTCAAAACCTTGTAAACTATCGGCAGCACCCAAGTATCACACAACACCAGCCTTGTCACTAGTTTTAGGGCTACCTTAAAATAAAAGCAATCAGAGCACTTCTTAAAACTGAATATCCTCCCCTCACCCTGCATGTTGACGTGGTCACTAAATCCCGCTGGGTAATCTCCAGAATCCATCTGTTCCTTTTCATTCTCCTCCCGAGAAGCCTCCCATAGCCCCTGATTATTTCTCAACTTGTCTGAAGAAACATCCTGTCTTCTGGCTTCTCAGCCGCTTGCTTCACCCCCCTCTCCCCAGAGGTTTGCTGAAAAAGGCAGCTGCAAAGATTATCCACTCCAACGTTGTGCCCAGGCTCTCTTCAAATCCCTTGAAGGAGGAGACAATTTCTCTAAAGGGGAAAATGTTTAACAGAGAAGAAAAAGTGTCCTTCAAAAATGAGTTTCTTCCCAGTTTCATCCTGGAAGCAAGAACCAGCTACAGATACCTTTTAAGCAAGCATCTCTTAAAGCATGGTTAAGAGAAGTAGGAATTAGAGTCCTACACTGACCACATCTAGACTCTCCACCAACAACAAGAAGATGAACTGTGCCTGGGCCATGCTGCAGTAAAACACCGCATTACACAGCAGCACGCATTAACAGGCTGAGAGGTACTGGGAGCATTCGCCAAAGGTCATTATCAAATAGCAGATGTAAGCATGAAAACGATGACATTTTCCTAATGACCACAAAGCAGCTAAAATTACAGGAATGCATATCTTCTCCTTTTTCAGCTCAATACAGCCAGCATGTCTGTGCATTTAATGTATCAAACGCAGCTGCACAAAACACTCTAAACTCTTCTCATTTAACTTGAGGGCTCCTAAAAGTGGTGGAGGAAAAACATACCTCTCTATTACTTGTGTTGTTGCATAAAATCAAAACACAAGAACCAAAGCCACAGAGGACTTGAGATTTAATTGTTCAGTTGTATTTTCTTATTGCTTTATTTGTAACTTGAAGCCCCCCCAGGATTACAGCTATCGTACTCTTTATAGATTTCCACCACCCCTGTGCATGCTCCTGCACCAATCAAAGCTACCAAAAATCTAAACAGAAAAGAATAATCCACAGAAGGTTTCTGGTTTCCTTACAATTTCAACATTACTGCTGCTCAAATTTAATTCCAAGATTTATGGGGATGCCAAAGGGTTAACTTTGCTTGAAATTTTCCTATTTATTGTCATTCACTTCAAATAAGGCACGCGCTACAGGAATTCATGATGCCCAAACCTGACAGTCACTGACTGGCTAACAAATCTTTCCTTCTGTTTTCACAATAGTTTTGTGTTAATCTCTCAGGTCACTATCAAAGACAGTTTAGCGTCTAATTTATCACCTTTTGGGCAGAGATCCATGCTGAAAAATTCACATCCAAACTGTAATTTGGTTCAGTTAATGGTCTTTTCTCAGAGGAACTGGACAATTAAAAACATATGGAAATGGAATAAGCTATTCACTTTTCAACTAGCTGTTTGCTCTATGTCTTGGGAAATAAATTTAGGATGAACAAGCTGAATTCAGTCAATGCATTAAAAAAAGAGGATTGGACTACTGTTATAAATCATTTGTCCTCCTTTCACAAGCCATATAGCGGTATTTTAAATTCTTCTTTTAGCAGAACATGTCCAACAATGGAGAAAAACCTTCAAGAAACTGGAGGTTCAAACAGGACCGGTGCTATTGAAAAAAAAAAAAAAGAAAAAAGCTCTTTACACACTATAAAGATTTGACATATTTAGGCACCTAGATACAGTAATCAGAAATGTCAGGTTAAACAAGAAAAGCATAAAGGCAAAAATAGTTTAAAATGTGTACATCAATGTACACTGGCTTTCATTATAGTGGCAATCAATCACAGATTTTTGGTAGAACTATGACATTCTATTATGTCTGGAAAATATCATGGTACAGTTGACACCTTTATGGAAACACAAAGCTTGGAAACATATGGCATTTTAGCAGTGTTTCTTTCTCTTTTTTTTCCTCCCTGAGAAGTGCCAATGCCTGTGTAACAACTCAAGTGACACAACCCCCCAATACACGTCCTGCTGATCTTCTCCCAGGGGCTTTAGTGGATGCTGGATGAAGACAGAAGGAGAATATCAATGCCACTGACATTCCTTCACTGGCTATTTATTTTCCTGTGTTCAATGCCTTGAATGCCTGTGTATAGCCATCAGGAAAACTAATTCGTAAAATTCAGCATTAATTCATTTATTCATTTTGTACCCCAAAGTGAGGTACAAAATTTAATCCTGGTCTCCTTCCCAGCCTTAGAGGCATATCAAAGTGGTAAAGTCTACCATTATATTCTAAAGATGTTCTAGGTCACATACCTTCTCCCTTCTTAGTAATATGCTTGCTCTTAGTCACCACGCCCTGTGCTTTGCCAGCTTCATTAGCAATTAAAGCTACTGAGCACAGCTCTCTCCACCAGCTGTAGGAGACACACCCAAGGACCTCCCAAGTGAGGAGCATGTGCTAAAGGTGAAGGTCCTGGGATTACACCTTGTTGCAACTGCACAGTCACCCTTACAAAAAAAAAAAGAAACTGGAAAAATAAATGACGCTACCATGCTATTTTGCTTCTAACACTCTTTTGGCCAAAACAAGGGACTGAACTGGTGACTTCCAGAATTAAAATCACTGTAGGTGTATATCCTGAGCTGAAGACCTAACACTTCTTGAGCACAGCTATGGCAGTCCAACGTTTTCCAGGGCATGGCAATGGGAACACACCAGCACATGGGTTGCACAGACTTTTTCAATTAAAAACAGAAAATGTAGCCCTTAGCAACAAGAGACACAGGATAAAAATAAATAATAGAAAAAAACACACAGGAAGATAGTGGAAACTACACCCTTGAAATGCCTTTTGATGTTAACACGCTGCAATGAGTCTTGGCGTAATCTGCTTCATGAAAATAGTGGAAGTAAATAAAAACTGGGAATACAAGCTTATCTCCCCCCACCTTTCAAGAATACCTAAATGCCTTCGGTCTTCCTTACCATGGCATGGGTTTTTTTTTATTTTAGCCAGTGTGAAAAGGCCCTCAAAATACCCTTTTCAATTCTTCTCTTCAATGAAGAATTGCTGATAAGATCAATTAACTGAGATGAGAAACAAAACCCAGGCTGTTGGTTCAGTAAGTCCTCTGCTTACTGTATATTTCACAAAGACCAAAGGTTTGATGTTAATTTTCTGTGATGCATTTTCCAATAATCCATGAGTATGAGCTTGAGCACTGACAGAAAGAAGCGTTGTATTTCACAGCCACACAGGAGCAGACAGTTTTAGGATCATTTATTTAATTATGCAAATGCTACTCTTGTGACAACAAGAGACAGACTTAAGCTGAAACCATACATTGGATAATAAAGTTCATATCCAACTGAAGATTCATTACCTGCTGCGTCAACTCCAGCTATTACCACACTATTACAGCTTATGCTACTGTGTAGTTAAAGTTGAGATAAGACTTCGAATCTAAACCTCTATTTTTAGGACAGTTAAAAGTAAGTATTTGTTATGTATGTTTTCTTTAATTAGCTATTCTAAAAGAGACTCTGAATGCACAAATTAAAATCAAAACCCAACCACTGCTCTGAAGCTAATCACCACTGAATAAACAAAGAGGCTTTTTCATTGACATAAACTTCACTTCTTTCCTGCATTTTACAGCAACGTATACCCAGAAGACATGTAGCGTTTTCCCCAGTTCTCACCAATAGGTGTATTAAAAGCAACCACAAAATACCACCTCAGCAGAAGACTCATGCATCCACCAGTATACACATGATGTAACCAGTACCACATCAAAGAAGACTCTGCTTGGCCGGCACACTGATGTGCAGGGAAGAAAGCAGCAGGTGCTAAGTTCATTTTCAAACCAGCGTTCATTCAATCTGGCAATCCTTTTACCACCTTTCCTACAGAAGTAGAGAAGAAAAGGCCGTGCTACAGAAATGCTACTCCTTGGTCCTACCCAATCATCTCAAAGCATTATTCTGACTTGGACACAAAGCAGGTATTTACACCGTCAAAACTCCACTTTCTTTCAACTCCATGGGGTTCCTAGCACAGTGACGAAACACCAGCCGTGACAAAATACCAAGACAGCATGGGCAGCAGTACCTAAGGGTGAGACCCAACCATATGGCTGAGCCATCCTACGCAAAGACGGCTGCTAAAAGGACTGGATCTTTCTCTCCTATGTACCATCCTCTCCATTGCTCTGGCTGCTGGACTGATCCCACAGGGGCCTGAAACTCTTCCCTTCTTTTTTTCTAAGGTGAATGCTTCCTAAAGAGACTACAACGGGGTCAAGTGAGTGGAACCACCAGAGCCCAGGGAGAGGCAGCAGCATGTGGCTGGGGCAGAGGACAGAATTGTGCTTTTCCAGAGGTGCTCCATAAAACTGCGACTCTAAGGTAATATTTCAAAATCTTCCTGCTGAACAAAAAAGCTTTTGCACGGAATGGAACACTCCTTTTCAACTGATGGACCAATAGAGAATAGGAGGCATGTTTCAACTACACTTAGGTGTTTAAGGCTTAAAAGCTAAAGTACTTCATCTCATGTACCACATATACCAGGAGACTGGGCAAGGAAACTAGTCTAGCTTCTGCAGCAAAATTAGCTTGTCCATATTAAACAGCTATCCCTATCCATGAATCTTGAGCTGCTTAAATTACAAGATCTGGGGTACTCTAACATGTAGACTTGGCATCTTTTTAATTAGTGTATTAAAATACCACTTTTCAATATGTCACAGTGTGTAAGTGTCATGCAATAAATACTTACACTTGGCTTTCCTTTTTTTTTTTTTTAATAGAAAAAGGATTTTATTATCAAAGTGGTTTCGGTAATACGCAGGTACTGCATGCCAAACACTGTGCATGAAATACCTTCTTGGATAGGAAGATTAATGTGCTTACTGTTATTCAGCGGACAATTCCTTTAATGTCACCGAGGCATAAGGCAAATACTTAAATACAAAGCACCACAAAAAACCTATCCCAGTCTACATTTTTCAGGGCTCAGAAAATGTTATTATATGCATGTATGTTTAGATACACAGTCAGATCTAAGGTACGTAAAGCAAAACCTTTCAACAAGATGAACGATATACAGAACACACATCTGATCTCCCTGCTTGAAAAATGCTCTCACTGACGAACTCTCTTCTCTGTTTGTTTCGAGCTTCTCATGTCCCTGCTCCCCCCTGCTCTGCACAGCAGTATTTAACCCAGCACAACGGCTGCTCAGGATGCAAGCGCCTGACTTCCTGAAATCCAAAGGTAAGCAGATCCAAATCTCACCAAAGCTAATGGATTTGGCCCTTATCTCCTCTTGCTAAAGCATCCTGACTGCCAAGAGACTTATCTAAGCATTAGGAATCAATATTAGTATTATAATGTAATATTTATATATTATTGTCTCATCAGTGTTTTAGCTTATATACACTTCCAACATAGGCGTTTGCTCATTTATGGTTTTCCATCTACCTTATTACAGTTTTTCTACTGAATACAAGCAAAAATATCTGAATGCGTTAGCTACGTCATCTGCCAAAGTCTGATGAAGAAAAGAGTTATTTTTAACCTGGGACAGTTCCCAAATCAGTTCATTGCATAGCTCAAGAATTGGCACAAGAGGAATGCACATGGCTGGGTACAAGCTGGGGGAGGAGGGGTAAAAACCACTTGTACCCAATTTGTCACCAATAAATACAACCAAAAAACCATGTCCTAGAGCAGAGAGAAGCTAAAGGCCCAGCAGAGACACCCCAATGGTACAGACACGCATCTAGTTGGGATTTCAAGTGCACCTCTGTAGCTCAGGTGCTGTTTCCAACTTGTCCACGGGATTTAAATGCCTAAATCATTCAGGTGGTCTGTGAATTCCTCTACACACCTTACTGCATCTCTTTCAAACCTGGCCCCTGTTGACTTTCAAAGTCTGAGCAAAAGGTCAACAGCAAAAGTCACAGCAGAACGTGTGTGGATTGGGAATGGACGGGAAACAGCCCACCTTAGCCCAAGCCAGCAGAGCCACACCAAACTTCACCAGCCCTAGTGCTCACATCACAGCACCAGGTATTTTCATTTGTCTGCCTCGACAAAAAGAAAAATGCTTAAAGTTTTACATATGAACAGACAAAAAGATGAAGCACCTCAGGTCTCTCTCAAGACTGTGGGTTTCCCATACATCTTCAGATGAAAACGCAGCTTGCAACCAAGGGCTGAGCAGGAGCCTCCCTCTGTAAGCATCAGGCACCATTTCAGCACAGCACACGAGACCTGCAAGACTAGGAGGAAGCTACAGGAAGCACAGGCGGCTGTACAGCATGCTCATCACTTAAACACTATTTCATCCCAAGGTTCCAAAATGATAATAGACTTTATTCTAATTGGATTGTCTGCAATGAGCCAATTTAAGTGCTAAATGCTGCGAATTATTCAGCATGACATAGCAATGCAATGATCTGAGCCACTGCAGGGCAGGAGGCTTGCTGAAAGCTACAGTTCCTGAAGCATAATAAGGAGATGCAAGTCTTACTTGGCATGTCTCCACCAACCAAATTCATATTGTTTCAACAGCTGCAGCGTGCCCACTAAGCATTAACTAATGCTTTGACCTAGAACGCAACCACTGTCAGCCAGCACACCTGATTAGAAGATGATTTTTCTGAACGCACCTTTAAAGTCTGTATCACTCTAATTGCTGGCTTTCAAAGAGACTAAGCACCTGCGACATCCTACGTACACTACACAGGGCTGTGAAATATTGATCTAACCACAAGCTTTAAAATATTTAACCAACTGAGTCTGTACCTTCATCGTCAGGACAAGAATGTCACATTTATTCACCAAGACTTAAGGGACAGGAAGAGACAGACATTTAAATCTTTAGATTTTATTCTGGTGAAATTACAGCAACATGAATTATAAATGCAAATGAAGGACTCCTGTGTTACTACTTAGTCCTGTGCATAATGCACAGTTCAAAAGACAATTATTTTTAGCAATTATGTGTAAAGTGGTTTTCGGCATATAGTTTCACTGTAAAATGTATTAAAATTCTGTTGTTCTGTAAGCAAGCAAGAAAAAGTAAACTATAGGGCTCTCTTAGGATTTACAATTTCAGATTATAGTAATGATTCACAGAATGGAAAGAAAAGAAAAAAAAAAAAGCAATCCATGAATCACATTCCCAAATTTAAAACAACACTACCATTCTCCTGCACAACCACCACAGGATGCCATCCAGAGTTCCCCTGAGACTGGAGAGTTTTACAGGACTTCAGGTTAGTTGCAGTTAAAGTCCAGACTCAAACAATGCCTACATTGTTACACTTAAAAAGTATGGAGTTTTACACCTAATTTCTGATCACTGAACTCTGAACTTGAAACACTGGAACTCCAATCCCACAGAGCTGGAGAAACAAGAGCCTCAGAACAAGAGAGAGTAGTCTTACATCTTGCCTCTCGCTGGGTATGCATCTCCTTCAAAACAATTTAGCAGCACTCATCCTTAGTGGAAATCAACTCCTCGCTCTGCAAGAACTCTTGGATACAAGTTATACGTCCCCACTGATATAAAAATGATGGATTTTAATACCTTCTGTCCAATATCATGCCTACTTGTCAGTGTGATGGTACATAGTTAATCTCCAACATCTAATATGAATACATCATCTGATTTACTGAACAGAAGTATTTATTAAAAATTTCTGCCCTAACTTGACTTTGCTTCTTGGCTTCTGGATTTATTAGAATTAACTCCAGTAGATGAGCAGTTTACTGTATTTTATTTTCCCACATATTTTCTAATCCACAGAGGCACAGGAACATTAATTCAGGAATTGGCTGCAATTATTTTTTGCTATTCAGCTAGGGGCAGTAAATGCAAACAGAATTGGCTGCAGTTCAATGTCATTGCCTAAGATTTGCTCAATTGTTCCCTTAGATGCAGATGTTATGGTATATAATGCTAAATCAAAATTGTGACAGTGTCATCCTATGCACTTTCTAATGGCTTCCCAGTAGGTTCGGTTTTCTTGCTGGAAAATTAATTTCCTTTTACCTAAAATCAACCATAGAATTAAGACCACTTCTTCCATCACCAGAATTTGAAAAGGAAAGAATGCCTCAGCTGTTCATTTTTCATGTAAAGCTCAGAGTGCACTGCGAAACGAAGACTGCAAGCTTCAAGCATTCACCTTAATCATGAAGGCAGTGAAAATAATAAGGTAAATAAGATATTTCACATTGCTATTTAAACAATGATTCTTTCTCTTGAAAATGCCAATTCCTTTCACACTGAAAGCACTAGAAAGGCTTGAAAACTTGTGTGTTAATCAGGATTTCAGCACAATTCTCCAGGTTCTCAAACCAATCATCAGGAAATTCTCTCACTCTTTCAAAACGCTGAGGGCAACAAAAAACAAGTGAAGGCAGCCTCTCCTTTACTGCTGTGTTTGTTCAAGATTATTGTTTTGTCTTTTAAAAAGAAATGTGGATAACACATTGCTACTGCTGGTTTTGTTTTTT
>VYZV01017682.1:793591-811995 GCA_013401275.1 Pandion haliaetus
GGGGGGGAATAGATTATCTGCAGATCAATATTATTGCTGTTTATCACACAAAAGCCTCTTCTCCAAGGAGCAAGCTGTGTGGAACAGCGCAGGGACTGAACAGATATTATAGGTCCTCAGTGCTGTAGATGTAGCCACAACTGAAAATACCAATTATCTTCCCAAACAAAGCTCCTCTGTAGCTGCAGTATCCCAAAGAGGGACGTTACCACAACACCCCTGAGGACAGCCAGCCACCTCGTACTCATTTCTGTTTGCTCGTTTCAAATGCTGGGGAAAAATTAAAGCAGGAAATAATGAGATTAAAAAAGGCTTTCACTGCTTGCCCCTCCCCACAGAAATAAAGATACAAAACAAACAAAATCCATCTATCTTCCCTCTGCTGGGATGCTCCCAACAACAGTTATTATAGCTCCCAGCTGGGAGCTCACTCTTCAACGCCTTCTGAAGATTGTCACAGCCACAGGTTCCTATCAGATTAGCAGGAATAGGAAAAGATGCTGCCAAATTGTGTACAGCACACTGTACGTACAACCCTTCTCACGCTGGCTGAGCACTGCAAGGCAGCTGCGAACAGTCCAAGATACATCCCCAATGTCAAAAAGAAGCCCATGTAAAGATGAGCACACTCAAGAGATAATGAGTTCCCCAGGGAGGAATCGAACATCCTAGCCTGAAAAAGGTCCGCCAAGAATAAGTTTTTATTTACACTCATTGCAAATGGCCACAGTTTTACTGCAGGAAGCTATAATCTTGACGTTCTCAGGTGTCGGCTCCCACCCTTCCAAGCCTTTTACTACTGACCTTCAGTGGCTCTTTAATTGCGACTAGCACTCTTGATAAAATTAAAATATACATTTTAATGGATCAATCTAGCATTTTAAAATGAAGATGAAAAGCCAGGCATTGCAATTGAGAATCATGGCCTGGCTGCTCAGTCTGATCTTCTTCATAGTTATTTTCCACTGCAGTAGTGCAAGGAAAGCTAATGCTTTGAATAAAATTTCATTGCTACTTTTTACTTAAAAAAAAAAATAAAAAAAAAATCAAGGGTTGGGGTTTGAAAGCACTCCAGCCCAAACAGAAAGGAAGGCGTCAAGCCTCCCTGCCCTGTGTCAGGCTGAGCCCCATCCTCCGGAGGAGCACTGCAGGGGCTGTCTGCACACAGGATCCCAGGACAGTCGCAACACACCACCATGAATTCAGCCATAAGGACTAGACACCTCTATGCCACAAAAAATTCACTGCTTCTCTTGCATGTCATTAAAAGGTGACAGGGCACAGCCCATTTCAGGACTAGAGTCCTGAACTCCCCCTACAGACTTTTGCAGCTCTGATTTGTGTAGAAATGGGCTACGACTATTCAGTATCTTCTAGCTCTCCCTCAAGCACAGGGAAAGTTACTGCAGACCATGCACAGAACAGGTGAAAGAGGATCACCCAAGAAGAAACTACCAAATTCCATAATTATGAAGCTAGATAAAACTCACACTAACAAGATTAACTTATTACGCTATAAGAATAAGCTACCTCTTAAGATTCTGCTTATTATCAGACTATTAGAGGAGAGTCAATTTTTTGCACACAACAGGTTCCATTCCAACAATACATTCAGCAGGTAATAACACAGAGCTGTGGGCTAGAAGCTGCACTGGGCCCTTCCACTCAGTCCTCTTCCCTGTATGCTACAAGGGTTCTTCATTTGTTTATTCATTTACTAAGTCTCCAAAAGAAAGCGCGTTCACCAGGCATCAGCAAAAGCATCTAGCAAAGCACGAGCAGTGCTTCAAGTGGGCAATTACTCTGCAGTATTTGCCCAAATTAGCTATGGCAGAACCAAAGACTTGCTTTAGGGAACAGGCCATAAAACAGAAGAGCATGCAGGCAGCAATGGGTCAGACAGTACTCCACCCAAAGTAAATCTCAGGCAGGGACGCACAAAACGCTATCAAAAGGTGAGTGAGGATGTGAACTTGGAAAACATCAGCTGCCAGTGCTTACGATCTTTTCAAAGGCCAAGTGCGAAGCAAACGGGTCCTCCTTTACTGCTTCCTAAACATGCCTCATGGTTACTGTAAGGGCTGTAAATATAATAAAACCATATTGCAGATGACTTTACCTGAGAGTTTCCTCATGCATTCATGCCCTGAATTCCCAAGAAGCCCTTTTGTTACATACTGGTGGGGACCAAATGGGCTACCAATATCTTTTATCAAGATGATTATGCAGATACTAAGAAAAATTTAACCAAGATAAACTGTAACAGTATAGAGAGGTAGAGTAACTGAAAAAGCAATGCTAATAAACAGTGTTTATTGAATAAATGATAAAGTGACTGAGAGCTTAGCTAAACATAATTCTAAGAAAAATCAGATCAATGTCGGACTCCCACATCTTTATGCATTTTGCTTAAGATCTCCATTATGTTCTGCATTGCAGAAGTCATTCTGACTGTATACTCTGCCAACTTTGTAATGATTCAGAACTTTACAGATCTATGATGATTTGTTAAATAGAAAAAAAGAATGATTACAAATGTTTATTTGTCTTTAAAGCTTATAAGTCTTGATTTAATGTTAAGGATATGAACAAAAGAATGAAAATTGTCTTTATCGTTTTATGCACCATTCTAAGAGAAAATACAAACATCAAAGTGTCTTAAAATCTGACTAGCTTTTAGTATATTCAAGTCAATCATCATGACAAAAATCTGTAATCTGAAATTAAAGGGCAATTGTTTTGTCCTTATGTGAAATCTGTGGTTACAGTTTAATAAGGAAAAAGTCATGCAAAAAGATGACAAACTCTGGAATGTGAATCTGTAATTAAATTTTAATTAAAAAACAGAAGCAAGAAAAAAATCTAGAAAGTATGACTTTGCTTTACAGACAAATATTGTTTTTTAAAAAACCCACAAAATTAAACATTTATTTTCTCAGTTGTGCAGCAGCACCAACACTTAAATAAAATCACTAGCTGGTAGGTAGTTAGAAGCAGCATGAAATTCTGCAGTAAACGTTTCTACTCACTTAAGATGAAAACATCCCCAAATTCCTCCCCTGAACACATCACTTTCCAATACTGAAGGAAACCTCTTGAAGAACATTAATACATAAATATTTAAGATTTAAATGCCACTGGGTCAAAGGGTTAGTGCAATACAATATTACTCAATATTACTGTTACACTTTGCATTATTATCATTATAGCTATGCTTGGTTTGCATTTTTACAGCATATGAAATGAAATTAGTTTGCTCTTCTGCTAAGTGCACAGTTCCTGGTGGCCATTAGTGTGACTTACAGGTCAGGAAGAACCTGGAATTTGGCAAACACGTATCTTACTTCCAGAGGCTCCTATCACCTATAAATCTGATTGAAAAGAGTGAAAGGGAGAATAGCTAAAGATACTTTAAAATTAAGCTACCACTACCCAAGACACTTGGAACCCTAAAGTTACTTGGTGCTGTTGGATGAAAAATGAAACAGATTCAAAGCATCGGAACTCTTACAGAATGAGCATCTCTTACTTACCAGAATAATGAAATTATCTGGCGCATTTCCTGATGAGCTTTCTTTGCATATTATCTTGTGGACAGAAATGTTGTAGAATTCACAAAACCCTCACTACAAAAGTTTTGGGCAGTTCCTGCTGAGTTCTCTAATGAATAAGCACATTAATACAAAAATCCTAATCAGACCTTGTAAATACACCATACAACTATTTCATTCCTGCCTGAGATGAGCCGATACAACGGTATGACCTCAAAAGGAGTTTAGTATTCAGGTCACACTGATATTGCTAACATTATTTTTATATCAGTATCATTCATTTTTAGGTAGATTAATTATAATAAATATGTGCTATATCAACAGACTTTTCATTATGGTCCATTTAACCTCATAAAATATAATTGATTCCTATTTGCTCTATCTGATCGATGCTTAGGGCTCATTGCTGAGCTGTGTTAGTAAAAAAGACAAGGCAGAAAAGGGCCATCTCTCTGTAGGATAAATAACATGGTTGATATCCCATGTAGTTCTGATTGTCTGCACAAATGTATGTCTATGCACTTACAGAGAACAGAGAAATTAATACTGATGCTTTATTAACTCAAAAATCACATCCAAGAAACTTGTAATTTATAAATCTTTAGTTTTTACTAGCTTGCATTTCACAAGCACTAAAACTGGACTTCCTATGCTAAATAATTAAAAGGAATACTAGTACAATATTCAGCTTAAAGAGCTCCCTTCCTTGGCTCACATTTTCCGCAGTGCTTTGAAAGATTGGTCTAAAAGTAGTTATGACCTTTCAGTCTTCAGAATATGTCACAAAACACGAGATGGGAAAGGGACAAGAGGGTAGCTGTTTCATCATATGGTGCCATGCCCCTTGCTACAGACTGCTGCATTCTCAGTAACTGAAAAGCACCAAATTTAATTTATGAGTAAAAGAATAGCGACCACTGCCTTACATGGACCTTCAATGCATGGACCCGCATTGAAAAGCAACAGGAAGGATGACGTGAATGAACAAACTGTGGGACGAGATTCACACAGCCTGCATTATTGAAGTCCTTCCTTCCACACTTAGATTTTTCTGACAGATGTTGAGATTCTGGGAAATCAACTCAGTGTCGCAAGATGAGCAATGTAGGAGCTGGTAGAGCTGAAAAATGACTCTGATTCAGGCAAGGCTGAAAGATATTATTCGCATTACTGGGATCTCAGACTGACTTTGATCTGGCAAAAAAAGACATACAGAAACATGTATAAAATTTATGTGCTTTTCCTGAAAGAATACAACAATGGCACATGCCTTTGATTCCTCAGTTACTCAAGACCACGTACAGAATCCAGCACTTCAGTAACTATTGGTAGATAAGATAATTGCCATGTATATTAATGTAATCTGGTGTAAGTAGAACCTTCCAAAAATATTTCACCTCTAAGAAACAAGACATTAACTTCGTATCACTGAAGCTAATTGGATATTCAGCTCACCTCTTAAAAAGAGAAAGCAAAATGGAGATTAAAAACAACTTTAAAAAAAAAACAAAACACAAAGATGTTAGTATAATGGTCTTAATAGTGGGTAAGTATTTCATAGGCAAGTTCTTAACATTCCTATTTAACTATGAAAGAAGCTTATTCAATATTTTTAGGAAGAAATAATATTTAGCAGAGCCAGCTAATTTACTACTTGTTGCATAGAATTTCAGTGTGACAGATGGGAACACAATGAACAAATAGATATATAAAAGGAAAATTTCAGAATTGTATTTCCAACCGTTGCTTTCTATAGTTTCTCAATTATGGAAAGAGAGGAGGATGTGTATTTCTTGTACAAATATTTGGACTGAAGGTTTGCCCTTTGGGTCAGTTAAAACCCACTTAATTCAAGTCTGAAATAATTTTTAACTTAAACTTACATGAAGATATATTACTAAAAAAGACTTGCAGTTAAACAGGTATGTCAACCAAATCATTCTCAGTCAGTTTTACCGTGTGAAAAAAAAGTCTCCAGTACATATAAAATATATTTAATGTTTCTAAGAAACCATTATTTGAAAGCTCACCTGCCCTGCATTTCTCTTAATGGGTTTATCAATTTTTAGAACACCCAGGGTATAGTAATATTTAATACTACATACTAAATGTTAACCAACATTTCAAAGCAATAAAAAAGTACCAAGAGACAGTTTCAGATTTCAAGATGCCAAGCTTGTCCAGTCAGCTAATCCTCTCACAGCACAAGAAAAACAACAGGAAAACAGCTAGGACACCAGGACTTGGTGATTAATTTAGCTCTTCCAGATAAGCACTTCAAGAGGAAAGTTTAAAGGCACAATTAAGGGATGCTGAAGCAGGATTTCTGAAGAATCCTTGCTGTGAGATGATGCTAGACCCAAAAGCTTTTACCTTCCTCTCCACTAAGGCAGAAGCAATTTCCTTTGGTTAGGGACTCTGACGGCCCCTTAGGCCAAGATGAAAGATCTGGGTTTTTTCTGGGCAAATCTGGCACGCCAATCACCCAGTCAGCCTCAATGGAATAACATTTGGCAACTAAGGCACAAATAAGTAGACACAGCTGGCCAACAGCTCTTCAAGTGGGGAGCCTGGGTAGAGTCTAGAGTCAGTGGGTCCACTCCAACCACAACGATGCCTGCACACCCCCTTAGCAAACCTTCACTGCATTTCACAAGGACTATGGGCAGGGAATTAGCAACAAATCCTGCTATCGTGAAAAGCCTGGGCAGGATTCACTCTCCTAAATTGGGAAGTTAGCATTATTCTGGCAGGATATGACGATCAGGTTGATGCCTCTAGACATCAGAAGAAGAAAAATATGAATTTAACATTTGCTTTTATAGCACAATGGCCCTTTATGAATGAGAATCAGCTATCCACAGCACCCTTTTGTTGCGTTAGTCATAGCTGCTATATAGGGCATTAGGGCTATGGGGCAGAGAGTGCTCACTTCAGTTTGGATGCTGAATTACTGTCACATGTGAGAGGCACAAGTATCCACATTCATGTACTACAGACTCAGCTGCATGAACTGCGCAAGAATGTAACACATCTGCATGTACACTTTGCTCTTAACAACTGAAACATGGGTTTCACCATTTTACTTGAAAATCTGCAGTCTGAATAGAGAGGTGGTGTTGTGAAAGGCAACCTCAAAGGTTATAAAGGGTTAGAAATTCTAGGTGTTAGGCAAGTGAAAAAAAGGAGTATCTCCTCACTGCTCATCTGCTCTTGCCCTTCAAGAAAAGTATTTCCTGCCAGCTTCTTAAACCATACCCACAAATAATTCAATACTGTTATTACTGAGATTTTTTCCCCCTCTGATTTCTTAGGTAGATAAGCATAGGTAGATAAGGCACCCCATCCTCCAGCATCAAAAGAAAAGGAGAGAAAAGCCACCAACAGTTTGGGCAATTCCTTCCATTTCCCTCTCTCATCACAGTAGAGCTAGTTATCTTCCACTACGTAACCCAGCAAAGTCACCCCACTAAAGAACTTGCATCCATTGCATAAAAGCATTCCCACACCCTGGGTCCAACGCTCTTCAGAACGGTCCCTGCCTGAGCGAGCCCCTTGGCAGCCAGAGACAAGCAGCACATCAGAGATGTCTCACGGCATCTCACCCACACGTGCCCATCCCCATGCAGAGCTCAGTGCTTGCCTGGCTTTTTGCAGGCTATATTTGAAGTTTCCTATGTCCCATATCCAGTGGGTGTGGGAACTAGTGCCAGAGTGGCAGAACTCATCTTCCAGCATCATTTTCCATCTGCATGAGGTCAGAAAGTTGTATACCAGAATATGGGGTCATAAAACTGGATTTTATCTGAATCTGCAGGGATTCACATCTCTGTCTGCACAGTCTATTTGTCCTAATTGCTGCCTTGACTCAGAGATATTCCAGCATTTGTCAGTTTAAACAAAACTTTTAACATTGTTTGAATGTATCTAAATGCATTCAGGTATGTAATGAAGTCCCGCTTCCCCCAAAAGTCTATGTCTATTGCCCCTAAATAGTTCAGTTGAGGATGTATTTGAATTTATAGGCAGCAACCAAGTCATATATTGCTTTCTTAAATACCTTATATAAGCAAAACCGGATAACTGAGACATAAGGAGTTCAGCATAATAGCAAACCAATGCTTCATAAAAAGCAGTAATTTTATAAAGCATCTTTTTAAAACGAAGCTTTTAAAATAAAATGCACCTTTTTTTTCTTCAATAACTGACAATGATCAAAACCAACCTAATGAATTCCCCAAGCTACAGTATTTCTCACAAAGCACTGTTTGGCTATGCCCTCTACCTTGCTGTATATCCCAGCACCAATTATGGACCTGCCATTAGAAAGAACTGAAAGTGTCAGAGTCCAGAACTTAAATTGTAACAAATTGCTGTGTGTGATTTTCTGTCAACAAGGCAACATGCTAACACTTCACCAAAGTGAAGCCAGCTCTTGAAATATATTCTACATTTTCTAGGCTTAAGGCTTTCATTGAGAAAACGCAAGGTCGTGCACCGTTGTTCAATTTACGAAATTAGCTACTGATCATTATTTATTTGCACCATAACAAAATTAAGAAAATGTGATGACTCACATCCATACATATGAAAGCAAGAAAAAGCCACAGAAAATACTAAATTTATCATCTACAAATGTGCTGGTTTTGTCTGGGATAGAGTTAATTTTCTTCATAGCACCTAATATGGGGCAATACTTTGGATTTGTGCTGAAAACAGTGTTTATAACGCAGAGATGTTTTCATTATGGCTAAGCAGTGCTTACCCAGAGTCAAGGCCTTTTCTGCTTCTCCTACCAACCCACCAGCAAGAAGGCTAGGGGTGTAAATAAGTTGGGAGGGGACACAGCTGGGACAGCTGACCCCAACTGACCCAAGGGATATTCCAGACCATGTGGTGTCATGCTCAGCATGTAAAGCTGGGGGAAGAGGACAGAAGTGGGGAAAGTTCGGAGTGATGGCATTCATCTTCCCAAGTCACCGTTACACATGACGGAGCCCTGCTTTCCTGGAGATAGATGGCTGAACACCTGCCTGCCCACGGGAAGTGCTGAATGAATGCCTTGTTCTGCTNCATGGTGCTTAGTTGCCGACTAGGGGTTAAACCAGGACAACAAAAAAAGGAATAAAATATAAAACAAACTTTTGATTATTTTCCAAGTTCATGATAACTTGCAAACATAAAAGACTTGGAGATAGTGTGGAAAGTTAAACAGGATGTTCAATTTTACCAAACTTGCCAAGATCAGCTGACTTCATGTAACATTTTCCAGTGCTGATATTTCATGCAAATGAATACATACACCTTTTCCGTGGAGAAAAAAAAAAGAGGAGAAGAAAAAAGAAAGAAAAAAAAGGTGTCCTAATAACTCAGGTAACAGAATTTAAATTTTAAACACACAGAGATGTAAGGATGTTCCAGTGAAGTCTTCTTCACCTCTACAATATCATCATGTCTTTAGGGTATCAAATGCTCTTAATCAACAGTTGTTGATAATGATGTGTCACCTATCAAGATAAAAGTCCGAATGCAAAAACATCTGTTACATTCTTTTGTTAGGAATCTGGTAACATAGTTTTTGAACACATAAAATTTGACTTTTAGTTACCCTCTTACACCTTCTGTTCAGTTATTAACCAGCATTAACCCATAAAGCCATTTAACATATTAAGAACGTTAAAACTAAGTCCTATAATGTTTCTGTATGAACAAAACAGCAATTTTAATATAAAATCAATGTTATCTGTTTTGTAGTTTTTGAATAAAGTTATGATTTCTGCTTTTGTGTTGGACAAAAGTAAATTGTGCTATCTTATGTAAAATAGCTAAAAACAATTGGACAAACACATTGTACTAAATTTTAATTGACATAGTTTAAGTAGCAGCACATCCCGGTAACTTAAATAGCACAGGATAACTTTATGTAGTTTTCTTTAATAATAAAGACACCTTTTAGAAACATATTCAGCAAGCAGGAAACTAAACACCTAAGCATACAAATTAAGAAGTGATGTATGTTATAATCACAGCCATGTTATTCCCTTTCTTTTTAATTGGTCTGAGTTCTCCACTCGTAATTACAGTGATAACAGACAGATAAGTACACAAAACACTATTCTTCTCTTTCCAACACATGCTTGCACAGAGTAATGTTTCACAAAGAGGTCAGGAAAGTACAATGCCTTAAAAAATAACTTTAAAACCAAAAATGTGTATTTCAACAATGAAGTCTTATAGTAGTATAAGAAAAAAGATTTGCTGTGCCATTTGGTTCACATGCCCACCAGGACAGAACCATTCCCTAGGGTTTCTCTTCTACCACTCTGTTCAACCCTGTTCTCATGTGTCTCAAACAAAGTGACTTTTACCAAAGACTTGTGACTTGGGCTTGCTGTTACCCAGAACACATATGCTGGTCTCAGAAGATGGCATAGTACAACATTTCTCCATTGCATCAACATATGCAATAGTCTTTTTGAAACAAATACATATATAGACACAAGACTATCCATTTGGACCGTAGAGGCATAATAATGTTTAGATTTAAGGGATAAAAATGTTCAAGAAAAAAAATTACAACAAATACTTCACACAAATATACCATTTTCTGTGTTGAAGTGCCAGCTATCTGCAGTCACGTTAGTGCTGTAGTAATTAGGCAGCAGTTACTCCGTTCTGTTGAGTGGGGAGCTGCTCACTGAGACCAAATCTATGCTTTTCTATAACCCAAGCAGTGAGTGTGCCCCACAGCCAAATGCAACTGTATTGTCTCAGCCTCGTTTCACAGATAGCAAATTGGGGTCCAGCCTCACCTAAGCTACCTAAGAGAAACATCCCATCAGTCATCCAGGCTTCTTCCTAAGTCGGCAGAGAGAAACAGGAACCTAGAAAGACTATCTAAATCTATGTTACCTTAGGAAAAAAAGATGTTTCCATCATTTTCTGCTCTTATGGTAACACTCAATCAAAATGCAATCAGCTCCAGTTACTGTAGTTGGCTATTTCAAACTCTGATATGCCCAAGACCTTACATTGGACAGATATAACTTTCATCTGTCTTAAGCCCACGGATGCATATGAAGAATGGAAATAAAAATTTACTTCATTGATAATGACATCAATAATCTTTTTTTCAAAAAGTGGTGATAATATTGTTATTAACTTCCTCTCCATGCACAGCAATTCTATTGATAGCTCCTTGCTGCTTCACAAAAATGACAGTACAGTGCAATTTCCAAAACTTACTCCAATCACCTAATCCCCCAGTGATTTCATAAGAAACAACAGCCACATTCCACCATTACCACGTGCCAACCAGTGAATGCACAAAGGAATCACTTTCCACAAAAGCTGCTGAAAGGATTGCTACACTACAGGGAACGCAGAGCCCACAACAACCCAGAGGATCTGCCATGACCTGTGCAGCAAGAAAAGCCAGAGCATTACAAGTATGAAATATCTTGAATATATACATACCAGCTTTTGTTAGTAATGCAAAAAAATATGAAAGCCATTTTTGTTAGCCTTCACTTACTTTTCCAAAATCTCTCAACAGCAGAAATAAACATTTTTAAATGTTTGAGCATTACTGTCAAATTTCCACCACCACCTACAGCAATAGTCTAATGCCCGTAGAACTATAGAGACTCTTTATCAAAGCTATAATAAGAAGGAATATTACCGTGAGATTATCAAAGGACGTAACTTAAATATGCACTGCAGTTATAATTCCAATTGGAAGGCCAGGAAACTACTTCTTTGGTATTAAAAATGAAAGCTAACATCCCTGTACAGTCACTTGACTATACAGAAGTGAGAGGTTGCAAAAAACAAGGATCAAAATCTTTACATAAGTGAACTAATTCTAGTGAAAGAGATTAACATGTTTATCCACTAAATCTAGACAGGAGCAAGAGTGGGGTCATCTGCTGGACTTCCAGATACAGAACAACAACAACATTACCGTGAAGAATTCGGGAATAACTAGGCAGAGCATAAAAAGTTAAAGAAATTTGTAAATGTTGGGGTTGTTTTCCATTTTAATACTATCTGGGATAATCAGTAAGAAGATAAAAAGGCTTTGTATTTAAGACCATATTAGTTCTTTTACAGGAGTCATCCACATTCAAGCAGTCTGTGGCTGCCTTCCATGTTTCTTCTAAGACTGCAACCTTAAGAATTCACAATCTCTTTGCTGGAAACAAAATGATTAAGAAGTGTCAGAAAAGAGCAGCGAAGAGGTCTCCAATTTCTGCTGTACCTTCTCCGTCAACCTCTCTGCAGACTCAAATTCCTGTATAAATCTCAACCGTATGTGATCCCTTTCGGAGTTCAGTGGCTCATGGCCAACACAATCCACATTACCCAGCAAACACAACAGATACATTCTTCACCCTCACAATACACTTAAACTTGGGCTCCCAGTAATTTGGCCAAAGGAAGGCTTGCATTCATCCAACTTCTCAAGCAACTCCTTGTCATTTTGGCACAAGAACTTTACAACTCAATTTACAAGAAAAGTGGCAGTTTAGTTCCAGCTGCAAAGCTCCAAGAGTAATATTAGGAAAATAGGAACCATATTTCACCTTTTATTGGCAGGGTAAGTATAGCACTTCATTAGTTTACTTAGCACCCAGGAACTGCGTCCATGTATCGATTAGTGCTTTGATCAAGCTTTCACTTATTTAAAGAGGCCAGTCCCTCCATGGATCAGTTTTCTAGCACAGACCAAAAGCAGGCATGTAAATAAAGAAAACTCAAAAAAAGCCCAGAAAACTCAAAAAAAAAAAAAAAAAAAAAAAAAAAAAAGAAACAGGCAATCACTTATTTACACTTAATTAAGCATAAAATAACTCCTCTCCTCCTCTGAGAAGGATATAGATAAAATATGAATGGAAATAAAGGAGTGACTGAGTAATCACTGCAGTTCAAACAATATTTCACAAGCAAAACAAGCGTGATAAGATTCAGTAGCCTGTGGCAGACATTTGTCTGAGCGAACAACAAGATCGTATTTTCATACTTTTGGCCATCTCTGTAGTCCGAGGCAAACCGCCAATTCCTACTCTCTACTGTCAACCCCCAGACCTAATGGAGATGAAAGGCAAAATATAGCTCAGTTCCAACTGCATTATTGATTCCACCAGGGCCAGATTCAGGCTGACAGGGCTGAGGTCATAATTTAGCCATTAGCACTAGGAACGGCAGGATTTGTCTACCCAGAACGGCAGGACTATGGGCCATGCTCTCCCTTTTATGTCTAATCAATATTATGTTTTGCAGTTGTCTCACTGGGCTAATGGAAGAACAGCCACAGCACTGGTTTGAAGAAGAGTTCTAGCAAAAGGCAAAGACAAGATTCGCCTTGTAGACTATCAGTAGTCACAAACCTCATCCCACTTCTGTGTTTCTGCTAGAATCCCTTGGTCACATTAAATTCTGTCTTCTTTCTACAAAAATCCAAAAAGAGCATACAATACATTAAAAAAAAAAAATTGTGCTGGTAAGAACAGCTCTGCCTACACCTTGGGATCTTCACACCTCTGCAATGCTGCAGGCAGCTTCTTGTACCTAAACATGAAAAACGTCAAACATAAAATGCTATAACCCAAAATAAGCGCTATTGCAATACAATATAATGACATTTGTGGCACAAGTACAATTTATCACATGATCCTGCAATTTTTTACTTGCCTGCGGGCAGCCAGACCTACATGTTCCCCGCAAGGAGCTGTTTCCACAGCTGTTCCCATGCTTGACATGTGAAGAAAAAGGCCTGCAAACCCACCTTCACTGATTTCCTCCTGGAACTACATTTACCTTTTCATGTTTTACAACAGCTTTCAGGTGACCATTAAAAATATGTCTAAATGTAAGCTACTACAAAAACATTTCCTTCCCCACTTAAATGGGCCTTCCTTGCCATGATGTCCACTGCAGGCAGAAAGTGCGACAGGACAATCACTTCCTCCATTCATATGCTCTTTGCCCCTCAGCCTTGGACATCACTTCTTCTAAGGACTAAGTGAACTACGTGTACTGAGCAGGACCAAGGTAAGGAAACTCAGTCTGACACTTCTACAAACTGCAAGATGATACTTGGTTTTAAATACTCAGTTGGGATAAAAGCCGTATCTTCACAGCTCCTCAACTCACAGAGACTTCTAACTTTGCAAATTTCTTCTGTGATTTCTCTGAGGACCTTTCATTTCCCTCCCCAACCTTTTTAGATCCAATCTGCTTTCACTGGCTTAATCGGAGCCTGTAAGCAGGGAGAGCTGAAGATTTTAAGCATCCATGTGTCATTGGTTATTTTTATTTGGTTTTGTTTTTAAAATAACAATCTAGAATGACCAGCATCATCCTGACTTTAAAATTGGCTGCTGTAGTTCATTGCTCTTAATTATCTGATGAAGAGAAAGAGATCTCTAAATGACAGCTTCGGAGATCCTTAAAAAATAATATATGGTAGGGTTTTATTAAATGTTGAAATATTTAGCTGAATTCAGTGACTCAGACAAATCTAGAGAATATAAATTCAGAGCAGTAACTTTATATATTAAAAAGCTGCCTTAAGGCCCCAATTTATTTAAAAATAAATTTTATTGAAATTTTTTTTTGCACATTTTGGAATTAAATGTTACTGTCAGCTCCACATATGCTCATCTCTGTAAAGGTTTCTCACATACTATGGTATCAACTTAAATTAAATTCTAATCCATTCGCATTAAACTGGTACAGATCCTGGTGGGGAAAGTATGAAGGTGAATTAACTTGAACATGTTCCCACTTACCTTAATTTGCAACAATACAACCTGCTTTTACCTAAAATAAGCATACATTAGTGCTGCCCCACCTAGGGTATCAAAATAAATATATGTTCACATGGCATGTTAAGTTGATGCAACCCTGTTTAAAAATAGGAACATTAAAAATAGGAATTGGTAACAAATGGACAGGTTTTTCCATGGAAGGAAGTTGACACTGAAGGGATCCCCACTCAAGACAGATGCTCAAATCTTAATTTAACTGGGAAAAGGAGTTTAAAAGTTATCTGTGGATAATTTAAAAATAAACAAGTCTGGTGATCAGTACATCTTGCCACCTGCCTTGCATCAAAAATGACTCCAAAGAGTTCTACAAGGATCTCGCAACACTGCACAATAAATAGCAGATGAAATTCAATGACAATCAATGCAGAATCAACCCTAATTATATATACAACAATGGACTTGAAATTAGCTGTTAATATTCAGGGAAGACTTGAGAGTAATCACTTAGGCCGGCAGTTCTCTATGTGTCACCTCCATAATCCACAACAGCCTGAAGGCAAACAGAACCCAAGGAATTACTATGAAAGAATTAGAAAGAAGCGAAACACCGTCACAACCATCTTACAAACCCACGTCCCTAACACTGGGAGCAGTTCTGCTAGCTCCTCTCAAAATGGCTAGAAAAGAGCTATCGGGAAAGGCATGAAGGATGAGCACTGGTATGCAACGGCTTCTGTTTCAGAAAGAAAAAAAAAATGGCTGGGCCTGGAAAAGAGATGATTCAGGGTGGAGAGGAATATACTAGCAGTCTTTAAAAATCAGTAATTGCATGGAGAAGATGAACACAGAGCTACTGTTCATGCCTTGTGCCAACACAAGAGCTCCAGAGCATCAGGTGGAATTACGAGGCAGTAGGTTTACAACAAAAAAAATGCTTCTTCCTTTTGCCTAATGGACGCATTGCCACAGGACACTGCAGAGGCCAAAAACATTAAAATGGTGCAAAAAGTCAATTAGACAAGTGCTTGGGAGAAAATGTAATCAAGGGTTATTAAAAACAATTATGCAGATACAAGCTCTGGCTGAAGAAGCCCCTCAACCACAGCCCAACACTGTCTGGCAAGGCAGGCTGCAGACACATCGCCGCCTTCTTACGCTCTTCCCTAATCAGTAGCACATCTTACTGAGTTACCAAAAGACATAAAATACTGGCCTAAACAGACCTCTGGTTTGACCTCTACGGCCATTTCAGTATTTTTCTAAAGATGAAATTGAGACACAGTTAATTGTGGTGCAATAGGATCACACACTAAAAAGAGTGATATTCACAGCTCCATCACCTGCACTGGAATAAGCAGAAAATGTAACGAGCCACTCTGAGGCAATGTATAATTCATGCAAATTTTGCCATCTAAGCTCTTTAGACTTTTCTCAAATAAACAAATAATTCATCCTCCACATCCTTCTGCAGTCTGAAGCTAGTACTAATTACATTGATATTCTGGTAGAAGTTAGAGGCCCAGCTGAGCCCAGGGTCCCATTGTGTCCTGTGCAAACAGAGGAAGAGACAGTTCTTGCCTCACAGAGCCAGCAAGTCATATTAAAAAAAAAAAAAAAAAAAAAAACAGTAGAGGGATCATGGGGAGAATAGAAACAGCAATGAGGCAGCTCTTCCTCCTCCAAACCAGAGCATCAGGAACAGAACTGAGGTTTTTGAAGTTGATGCCTGTCCACTTCTCCCAGACTGTCTCAAAAAGAGATAAGATGGCATTTTTCCACATGGGCATACTAACTACCATGAAGAAGCATTTGAGAATCTCATGCAGATAATGTGCCACATCTGAAGAAATGTGATCTACAGAAACATTTTTATTTAGTCCACATATGCACAAACCGTGACGGACCCCAACAGTAACCCTCCTGTATGTTTCAGGCAATTTAAATGGAAACCATGTTCATTAGTCTTGGGCTAGAGCTGTGAAATCTCAAGAGATAGGAAACACAAGTCAGTACGAAGAAGTACAAGATGTATATGTAAAGACATCTGGTACAACTCTCTCAAATTTCAGACTTCAGCACTGTCTTTTCTTGAGGGGTCTGAGTCTTCACTGGGTTTTTTATCATATAATTTTTATTGTCCCGAGGCCATCGCAAAGCACATAAAGGAACAGGCACCACCTGATCTATAAACCAAAAAAGATCAGGCTTCGGAAAGCAACAAAATATCCAAACTCAGAGAAAAATAATAGGGTCTGCAGACATGACAGTTGTTTTCTGAGGGGCTTTTTTCCTTCATATCAGCTTGTATTTACTTAGCTATCTTACACCTTAAGCAATGGGCAACTCAGACAAGGTCCCAAAGGTGTAAAGCAGCATGTGGTTCTGCACAGAATCAGCCTTAAACTCTGCAAACACGCTGGTTGGCCTTTGATATTTTTCAAACGTTTTTGGTACAGCCTTTGACATCTAGTTTCAAACAGTCTAGAAGTGACATGAAGTAGTACTATTAGTATTCCAATCTGAAAAAAACAGAAATGTGAGATCCATCAAGGTGATGCAGTCTAGCATTGCTTTAATTTAGGTGACAATATGAATGAGTCACAGGTAATTGCCAGGTAACACAAGGAACACAATTACCTTCAGTCAGCACTGTAGTCCCACTGCCAGCTACACGCATCGGAAATAGTTTTCTGCAGCAGGAAAACAACTCAGAGAAGCAGAACGGAGATAATCAGAGTCAAGAATTCATATTAAACTGATGTTTAATATGACTGAAAATATTTGATAAAAGGATTTCATTATTACAAATAAATCACAATAATAGTCATTGTAAGGGTTCCTATTCTTCAACTTAAGAAGAGTAATTATTTTGCAACTACCACCAGCAAATATGGATGCGCACCCCCCATTAAAAAAATATTCTCTTTCACTGCTTAAGGCAGTACTGATTGCACATTGTTTTTGTCCCAGCTTGCTCTGAAAGATCTGCTAGATTGCAGATACATTTCTGAGCAAGGTGTGAAGTCCACCTTCTAGCATCTGGTAGAAAGATGCATCAGTAGCTCTTTAAATATTTAGTTTCCTGCCTAAAATTAAAACTGGAATATCAGAAAGAACCCTGTGACACCTCCAGTCAAAATTCTCTCATACAAGAGTCCCAATTTTAACAACAGAGATCTCAGGAACTACGTCTCTAACTTAATGAGCCTTGGCAGCCATTCAAATTAAACACTCTATTGTGCAAGGAGCTAATTATGCTGAGATTAAACCCAGAGAATGATAGGGACATTTACTGTACTTCTGGCAATTATAAGAGCTCTCAGTATTGGAGAATACAGCTTGTATTTCATAATTCTGAATGATGTCCCTGCTAATCCAACAAAAAAATTGCATGTGCATGCACACACATACAAGATTAATTAAATTTTTAAAACATTTTTCAACTATTTCCAACCCATATACATTCACAAATTATTATTATTAATATTATTTGTTTTGCCCTATTTCTCCTGTATCTGAATGTTCATCCTGTATCCCACATACTCATTTGTCACAATCCTCCACCATTTCTCTGATAGGCAATTAATGTTATCTCTTTTCCTAGGAAAGCTGAAGTAATGACAGTAAAATATTTGCTCATTTAGTATTCTAATTAACTTTTCCAGTATCTTCTCTGATAATGCCCCCTTCTTTCCCAGAAAACCAAGTGGTCAGTTATCTTTTTCATTGCTACGCAAAGACAATGCATGCAAATATATGGAGCTTTCCTTACTTGGCACACACAGGCAAAAGCACTTTTGAAATTTCACGACTAAAACCTATCATAGGATGATTTCCCATGTCCTCTTCACTAATGCCTACTCAGAAGAGGTTCAATTATGCAACATAAAACCCTTTAAATCCTCGTAAGAGCCAGGAGTGGCTAAAGGCAAGTGAACAGCAATGATGAGACTCTACTTCAGCTAAAGGTGTTCAGCATCTCATAGGAACAGACCCTTACACACACAATGGGAAGCTGTGTAGCAAAACTAATGGAACTTGGATTTGCAATGGATTTTTTGTCTTGTCGTTAGCTTCCCCA
>VYZV01017682.1:812019-842049 GCA_013401275.1 Pandion haliaetus
CATTAACAAAGCTGAGTTTCTCTACCCTGGCTTCTGTTTTCATGATTCTTGTCAAACTGCAATGTACTCAACTCTCTTAACCCCACTCTTCCTGTCCCATCCCATTCAGGAGCCTTGCCAGCAGATGCAAAGATTTTTGGAAGGACAGATGGGTGAACAGAAGCATCAGCCTGAGAAATTGAGCCACGTGATCTGCTCTTTAGGTTGTGAAATTAATCAAAAGCAATTTTTCCAAGTTTTCAGCCAAAAACGATCACCTTGCAGAAGGAAGGCAGTCCCTATTACCCTGAGGCAGCAGAGATCCCATGAGGAAGACTCTCCAGAAGTTGTGAGACAAAGCCCTTGTCCCCATGGGCTGCCTTCATACACAAATCCTGCAGTATTTCTTTTTCATATTCTGTTCTTTATCAACATACTGTTTTGCTTAAAGATGGAAAACACAAATGTGAAAGGCCTGACCTTACTGGGGCAGAATGGGTATGAATCAGGGCACAAATGAGCTGCATCTGCAAGTAATTATTACTTAAGCAAGTCTCTAGAGGGTTGGAGGCAACGCAAGGTTGCTATTATTAGATGTAGCTTACTGTAAAACAAGATAAATCAAAGAGTTACAGGTAATTATTAGTATGTTGTCATTGGTCAATCAACAAACTGCATTTAAGGAACTGTGATAAAATAATTTCATAATCAACTGCTCATCACCAACACTTCTAGAGAGAATAGTCAGGTTGGGCTAATTGTTTCAGTAAAAACAGAAGATAAACAAATTACAAGTGTCAAGAACAGATAGTACAGCAATACCCTGAATGAATGCATTTTCTAAGCTTGCTTTCTCTGTTCTTTATATAGTTTTGTTTCTACTGCAAAGCAGGCACATATAATGCACCCACTACATTTCATTCCATTTATGAGAAATATTCACACTCAGAAGCATTCAGGAAGTGGTCTCTGCATTTTCCCTACAGTGGTATTTTAACCCAAAGGACACTTCTCATTTACTTTTGCTTTCCCTCACGTCACCTCCTGCTAATGCCCCGGTTCCAATATTTCCAATGACACAAGGTGCTGGGAACAGAGGAGGGACAACTGAACCCAGGCAGCACAACCCTGAGTGCGATACCCTTTCCCATTCCAGTCTGGGGCTCCATTACAAGGGAATCACTAATTACAGAAGCAGCATTAAGCCTACTACATTGTGGGACAATCTCCTATTTTAAACTTGTACCTTTTTAATTCTGGAAGAGCCATGTCCAAGTGGGTGCAGAGCCACTGTCAATGCCCCTTCTGCTCTGCCAACAGTCTTCTCGCAATACACATTTCAGACCCTTTGGCTGCTGTTATAATCATGATCTTATTAATACCACCTGGAAAACTCTGGCCACAAAGCTGTCTCAGCAGAATATACAAGTTTTGCTAGTTTCTCCCCTCCAAGGTTTTAAATGACTGCATTACAAACAAAGATAAATGAAAAATGCATAACTTGATGAAGACAAGTATTTTAACAGGTTAGTTTCATAAAAACTTTGTCACATTTAAAAAAGGCAAAGATTGCAGAACACTACCACTCTGGAAAACTTTCCTCTCAATTACCTAGTCAAAAGATTTCAAAAAAGGAATTAATTTGGATAATCAAAAATTTATAGAACTCTTACATATCACCATTCCCAACAGTTGTTTCTCCTGCCACAATATCTGTGTTTGAAAACCTTTACATAACTTCTGAATTTTTCCACCTAGCTCCAGCAAGCTAATATAATCTAACTACATAGTCTTGTGTGTCCCTGTGCATATACTTGCAGTGAAGTGTGAATGCTGCATGGGAATATTTTAAAATATTTCTTTAATATTTTATTATAACTTTAGCTGATGTTCATTTGTGTCCCCTCCGATCTCAGGTGTTGGCAGATGCAATTTTTTCATTTTTCACTACCAGGAGATGGAATTTTCTGGTTTGTTTGCCTCTACAGCAGACATACTCTTATCTAAATATATTTCAGTAATTTTTCTATTCCTCACCCCTTCCTTGGAGACTGACTGCTTACCTGCATGGTAGTTTTTAAATAATAATGTTTTATTTTTTCTCCTTGGATAGACAGACAGGTTCTAACATTCTTTTCTTTTATGACTATTATGTATCATTTGATAATTACCTAGTAAGAGATAGGTAATTCTCCTATATCAGTATGTGGATTTTCAAATAACTTTATTTTTTCAAAGAGACAAGTACATTAGGAAAAATACCAAGTTAAGTAAAACAACATTCTATCAAAGCCATACGCCAATAAAACTCATCTCTTCATCCATTCTCCAGTCTGCTGTAATTGAAGCACAGTTTCCCAGATTAATAGATACAATATCACTATTTAATCCTCTCCTCAGTGACAGGGTATAATGATCTGATGAACACGCTACTGAATGGACTACCTGAAAGTATTCAAATACCATGGTGATGAACACAGGCTAGAAAACTATAGAAAATATACTAGAATAGAATGACAATTAAGAAATACATCAGCACGTAAGGAACAGGATTTATTCAGGGATGTATGGGGCTTTTCCTTTCCCATAAACATTCCCATTTTTAAGTCCTTTATTAATATTTTTATTGTTCCCACAGCTTCATGTGAATGCATTGGAATAGTACAAGGAATAAGCTAAATTATCTTGCAGGCCAAGGCTGATGTCTCCCACAAATTAATATTAGCTCAGTAACTTGGCAGATTGTGTGTATAAATCACCAAAGATACATGGTGCCTCCCTGTTTCAGTATAAATATAATTTACCATTAATTTATTACTTATATTATGACACACCATCACCCTGTAGCAATTATTTATTTGTTTTTAATTTCAAGAGGGCAGAAATTAATTTGTCAGCCATACAGGCTCCTTGAGCAATAGCTGACCGGCAGGCTCTAAGAGCTCCTAAAAGACATCTAATTTTAACCTACCCCAGAGTTGCTGGGGCAGAAATCAGCTTAACCTAGCAGCAAGGGCAATTAACCAAGCTATTGAAAAGTCAGTCGGTAGATAAAAACTGTGTTGGTCCTTTGCACAAACACTAGCAAGGACTTCTTAGCTTTGAAAGTATTGGATAGGTTTTTATGCCTATCCTACACAGGGACTCAGACTATACAGTACTTCCACTACCCCTAGAATTTATATGAATAGGAAGTTACTGGCATCCACACCCTTATGCAACAACGCAGTTCTGTAGAGTTCACTACACAACCACTTGCAACCATCTACTTCAGGATGCCACCCCGCAAAAAAACGCTTGAAAAAAAGTTACACAGCTTACTGCATAGCACGCAGTAAACAGTCAGACTTATGTGGATCTTGCCACCTGTATGCTTGAGTCAAAATCAGTTTATCCAAAGGAAAAAAAAAAAACCTTAAAAAAACCCCCCAAACAACCCACGGGTATAAGATTCAACTGCTTGGAATGACTGTGAAATGCTGACGTAAACAAAAAAACTCCAAAACTTTACTGTTCTAGGGAGGGAAACATTGAATTACCAACATCCTTACATCTCAATCAAGTACCAAGTTAACTTTGTTTTTAATTACTGATGAGAGTGATGATTTAATAGACAAACAGTGCAGAATCCCTTCAGGTTTTGACTGTTCCTATATAAAATTATAAAAGGACATATACAATAAAAGTCTTTACACCCAGACACTAATCAAAAGCAGATGAGAATTTATGTAATAAAAACTTAATCATTAGAAACATTTTGTAAACCACAGCTCATAAAAAGCCAATTTTTTTTTTTTAAACACATTCACAATTAGATCACCAGTATACATGCACACACATGCTGTACTGCGCAGAACTTCGACCCAAGGACTGCTGTGTGTCTGTCTCAGCTTCTGATACAACCTCTGTTTAAGAGGAAAGACATTCATCGATTTCAGTGGACACTATACCGCTTCCCATGCGTCTTATCCTTACATACTTCACTCATAAAATATCCACCACTTTCCCTTTGACAAGCTCAGAGGACTTCATAGAGGTAAGTGAGAATCCATTTTACCAATGTGAGAACCAGGACAGGGAGCAGAGATGAGACTTGAGGTCAAGGTCCCAGTGCAGGAAGGGACCTTATACCTACTAACAAATATGCCTCCATTGAAATACACCTTTATACAGGGCACTAAAGCATCATACTTGACATACTTGACCCATGTTAAACACTCCTCTATCATACTTTCCCAAATTAAAAAGCATGAGCAAAAATATTAAACAGATGGGCAAAATATTTTCAATTCATAGCTCCTCAAGTTGAAAGTTTAAAGTGTTATATAGGTGATCTGTACTTCATACAAGGAATGAACAGGAATAACCTGCAACTTGAAGCATTCTATTTAGAAACTTTTACTCAGTTCAAAACAGGACTATGCTTGCATGGTTACATCTATGTGGTACTTTCTCAACATAATCTTCACTCTTCTACTCCAAAAACTAAAAAAACCCCAAACCAAAACAAAAAACGTAAAACCCCTAACAAAACAAAAGAAAAAAAGGAAACCCATCAAAAAAGTTGAAATCAACAAGCCTTTCAAACTACAGAGGTGATGAAAGGCTGCTATGTTATCATTAACCTTATCCTTTCCTACCTAGTGGGATGCATTTGAAGAATCAGCATTTTAGCCAAGTTTATTAATAGAATAAAAACATGCTTTGCTATTTGTTTTTTTATTTTAGTCACTAAAACACATAATTATACTAATTAATTCACTTGCAAAAATAGAAACCATAGTGGTTTCCATATCCTTTGCTTATTAAAAATACCATAATCACTTCACAGCTTTAGAATAACTTTGTTATAAATAACTGTGTTTATTTTGTAGATATATAGCCAATGATAAACCACTTAAACACAGCCATGGGTATAAGGTTATAAAAAGTTACTGTCAATAAAGTATCCGGAATATGGCTCAATATGCATAGTCATGTTATTTGCAAACAGACAGAGGGCAGAAATTAAACTTAACAGCTGGCCTGGCATACAATTTATCAATGATTAACAGCAAATGCATGATGGTGAATATGGGTGTGAATACACACAATTGCTTCATGTGTTCAGGTCTGCATTACGAGGTGAAGTTGCAGCAATAGGGTTGTGTCCCAACGCAGAAACGTAAGATGCATTATCATGAAAATGCTTAGAGACATGAGAATTGCTTTTTGTCAGCTCATATATATTTGGTAAGTTAAAATAATGACAGCACCAAGTTTTATTTCCAGTAACAGATGCAGCCTGAGGGCAACAGTACAAGTTGTGTCTTATGTCTTACTATCCCGTTTACCAGTCTCCACGCTGATCTCCATCTGCTTGGCCCTTCCACTAAGGCTCTCTCTAGATTTTAATTTTTGCCTTTCAGTCAAGCTTCTCACCAGCTGGCAAACAGACAAAGAAAATCCCAGACGCTACCGTTGGTTTGGGACCTAAGCAGCCCAACCAGGCAGCCAGCTCGTGTGTCCAGATTAGATAACCCAGGGCTACCGGTTAATAAGGAGGCTTATTAGTTCAAGGACTTCACAAACAAATGGTCCTAAACAGGAGCTCGCTCCCTCAGACTGAAAAGAGCTGGGAAGAGGTACCCAGCTCTGTTCTGCATTGAACTAGCTGAGATAACTTTGCAAACTGTTCCGAGTTCTTCCATGCCAGGTACACAGTACTGTTGGCGCACAGTCATCCTTTGGTCAATCCATCAGCAAAAAGTGCATCCAGAACCCGACACAGCTGCTCCTGCAGAGATGACATAAGAACTCGGGAACATGAGAAATGCTCAGACTAACGGTCCATACTGTGCATCTTTTTTATTTGTGAGACTTCAGCTTCGGAGTGCTAGTTTTCATTCCCTCTCTCACAGATTAAAAGGCCTGCAGCATTTCCTCCCTGAAGAGCTGCGTTCATGGAAAGTTATTGTCTGCTCCTTTGGAAAAGGGGCTAAAACATCACCCCATTTCACACAATTCACTGAAAACATCAGAATGGCACAGCTAACATCAAGGCTAAAATTAAACCAGTGACAAAAAGGCAAGAAATACATGATTTCCACACAAAGAAAAAAAAAAAACAAAAAAAACCCAAACCCCAAAACCCAAACCCCTATCATTATAGCCTACTATAGGATCATGTTTCATTCTGAGAAATTTGAAAACATCAATATGTAACAGATGATGTTAAGGTAGCACATTTCATACAACCCACATTTCCCATCTCATAAAAGAAGATGACTCTGTCTCAAACTCCTTTTGATCAGAGAACAATGGCTTGAACAGAAACAGCTTCCAGGGCTGTTTGTCCATATAATTAGAAGACTTAACTCAATTTTCAGTCAGCTGCATTTAATGACAAAACTTGTGTCCTTGTTCAGCTAGTTAATAACTCAGATTATCTTTGCAAAAATATTCTGAACAAAGGTTGGTAATATGTTAACCCACTCTGCAATATTTTATTTAATTGGTAATGCCAATGGTTTTAGGTATAGCATTATATCGTCCTTTGAAATCAGATGCAGAGCTGTGGGTATAATTGGGATTGATTACAGGACTCAACAAAGTAGGAACAAAGACAGACAAATTATGGTCTAAAAGAAAAAATGGGAGCTTTTTCTGACTAGACCATGAAGTCACACAAAAGTGGGAAAAATACGTTCTGGATTGTGAAATATCATGTTTTTGTCGAAGAAGCATTTTCTGCTGTACAACTGCATGACTGAGGTAGAACAGTATCGTCTTGTACCTGTAACGGGGATGCTATTAATTATATTTTATTGACTTGAATTTTATTTATTTTTACTCACGCAGACTTTAAGCACAGTCAAGTCATTGCAGTGAGAAAAAAAAAATATAGGTATGTTGCTCCAGGTGATTCTGCACAGTGTAGAGCAGGTAACTCCGAGACAGATCAGCCATGCTCAGTGGCCAAAGGGTATGAAATTCCAAACAATGCATGAAAGAGTGAGCTAAGACAAGCTCCTATATATGCTCTCTAATTTCAGTAGCATTTTTAGAATAACACTCTACCTTAGAAATCAACCAGAGAATTTGTTCCACTGCACTAGAATTTAACTACATGCACAGGCTTTTCAAATCTCTCAAGAGTGGGCTAAGCTCAGTTTGACCTATGTTTGGTTAGGTGAAGAGCGTACCTTGTATGTCTTGAGTGTGAGGCAAGGATAATTATTTCTTACAAACGCTGTTCTATCCAGATTCCCAAGTACCTGTGCTTTTATTAAGCGTTCCTGAATCCTCCCAACTTCTTACAGGAATAGGTTCAATTGCAAAGCGAGCGCACACCACAAATAAGCAGAACAAAGAATAAATCCATCTCTAGCCGGCTTCAACAGTCATACTTCAAGCAAACAGCTACAGAACAACCCAGCAAGAGTGTGTCTGTCAGTGGGAGTCCACCACTCCTTTCATACAGGTACAATCTTCCTCCTGCCAAATTAAATTCTCAGGTAGTAACACTTCAGCTAAACTGCAAAAAGGAGGATATTCTGAATTATAAGAGATTTGCAGCAGTTTAACTACAGCAGTATGATTAAGACAAAACCTGCTGGCACTTTCTTAAATTTACTAGGCAGTTCCTGTTGTTAACACAACATGCTGCAGGAGTAACACATGCTCAAAGGACGACAACACCCCAAAGACTAAGACAGCAACTAGTTCCCAGGTTCCTCCAGCAAACCTAGGAGTATCAGAAATCTGTGTTTTCAAGGACTGTTTCAGCAGAAACAAGGCAGAAACTTGAAAAAGGCACATAACCAGTTTGAGGATTTCTTGAGTAAGTCAGAAGCTATGATCCCTCCTCTCCCCTTGTCTGGCTGCTGAACTGAACAGTTTTCCCTTGGAGAATCAAACATCAGTGACCTATTTCTGACTTAAGATATAAAAGATACTAGACATGTTTCATCCATACTGTATTCCATAGAACATGGCCTGAAAGGACAGAGATTGGGAGAGAAAAAGTAACTTAGGTTTCTAATGCTAGAATCAGACCAATGAACTTACTCCAGATTTATAGCAGCATAACTACAAATGAAATTGGACCGTTATCTCTGGTTTTATAGCCATTGGAGTGGCATAGCAGGTATCAGGCCAGCTGCCACAGACCATATTTGTTAGGGAGGGCTTCTTTCCCTCACAAACCATATGAACCAATTTCACTAGTCAGAAAATAATTATATGGGTTTGCATACTTCAAAAGCCTGTGGAAAAAATTATACATTGGCTGTCAATTTAGAATTTGAGTCTATTGTTTTACTTTATTTTGCTCAGAGTATAAAGCCATTACATGACTAAAATTAAATAAAACTGTTTCCTTGAGAGCTGTTTAAAATATTCTAATGTATTTGTCTTAGAGCTTCATTAATCCATTTCTAATTCATTCTGCAGGTTTACTCAACAGCTGTGCCCGATGTAAACTACAAATCTGGATAAAATTAAAGCTGCTATACCACTAAATCACTTTATTTTCAAAGACTTAACAAAAATCTTCTGCTACTTCAGATCACAATGGCTTACAGGTTATTCTACCTTTAGGCAAAAGAAAGTATCTTTGCTGTAACATAAAAACAAACAAGCACAAATACTAGGGTTGAAATAAAGAGTGAAATTAATTTAGGTATCAAGCACAAAGCATTCTATCCTACCATCCATGGTTTTTTTAGGTTAGAGACCAGTTTTCATTTTTAAGCTTCCATGTGCAGTATTTGAACAAAGCTGGAACTACCATTTTATTATTATTTGTAGTGTTGTAGCAGCTATCACAACCTGCAGTTTTTCTTAAAAGAGACTGGATTTCAAAGATCAGTGAAAAGCAGCTGTAACTAAGCATTGTTTGTCAAAGATGATTTACTGTAACGAACACCCATTCCTCTTTCTGTTTAAGTAAAAATATAATTAAGGAGCCTAGTTATATAACATCTTCTAAATAAAAGGAGTGATGCCTTTCGAGCATTTTTGGCGATTCCAAGCACTGCAGTACCTACAATAGAAAAATCACTCTGGGCTCACCATTCAATAGCATCTTGGGGTGCAAGTGTTCAAGTAATGAGTTAAGGTAGTTCATTATGAATTGTATCTCTGCACCCTTCAGGGTTTGCTGTAGTATTACTGTACGGCAGAGCTCCTTTCCAATTTAGGAAATGTTACACTAATTGAGTATGCAGGCACACGCTCTCCCCATCTCTGATTAATTAGCACCACTCTAGCTCTTCACATCAATCTTGTGAAAACCACTGTGACTGATCTTGTCTCACTTGGAGCTGAAAATTACTTTGCCAATAGCATAACATAATACTTTGGTATAAACAACAACAAAGACGGGACTCTTTGGTGGCCCCATGATCGTTCCTTTTATGTTGCACATCTCTCCAGTGCTTTTGAAGACAAAGGACAGGACTTTACTAACAGACAAATACAAGTCAGAAAAATTAAGATGGCATACTGGATGCCCTTTATTTTTACAATGGTGTCTCTGATCAACAGTGATGCGTTTTTTGCAATCCCTGGTTTGACAAGATCACTTCCAAGGTCACTTTTGTCTCCCCACCCTTCCTTGTGATGAGGAAAAGGCCTGTTCAGGAAGCCATTCAGGAGCTTCAGGCATTCCAGAGTAACTCCTGGAGAATTACTGCTAAGGCTTCACACAGCCAGACTACACAGCATGACCCAGGGCCACTCTGCTGTGTTTCCCTTTCTTAAACTTTGGAAAAAGACTTTCTCTCCCTTGCCCAGCAGCCATTTTGAACGAATGCAAAGGAACAACATGAATTGCAAAATGTTTTTTCTCACGTTGTCTTTTGCTACTGACAAGTCAAATCGTTGAGCCAAGAAATGTCAGCAATACAGAGATGAAGGCTGATGATTTCAGGGCAGAAGTGAAGTTTTCAGGCCGGATTTTCCTACTGGACCAGGCTGCTTTCATCACATATATCACAACTCCCAGGCTAGCCTAAGGCTGCGCAGCTGGCTCCGTGCATTCCCAGCCTGCTTCCAGCCCCATTGTTTTACACATTCTGCTTTCTCACAGTCATCAGCCCGGATTTTGCAGGCCATGTTGTCTGCCTCTGAATTCACTTACCAGTTTTAACCCAGAATTTACTAAGCTCCTCAAGCTGTGTGTTTCCAAACAAAACCACAAGAAAGGCTTTGCAGCTAATAGCAGCCTTTCTCTAAGCTCTTCAGAGATGCAGCCTTCCAGCTGAGCGTCCTTCTATTATAGGCTTGTGCTCCACGATATAACAAGTTAAAGGAGACGAGATCTACCCCAGCCCTTCCAGCACCGTATTTTAGCAATGCTATCAGGAATTTCTGCATGGTTCCCTGCAAGGGGAGACCTGAAGGTGCAGCGCACCAGTGGGAGCCACAGCAGTCCTCGCTGGTTCACGGGCACTGGGTTACTTCTGTGCCTGCAAGCCCTCTCCCTCCCCTTGGTCCCGGTGGGAAGCAGCTCATTTCAAGGAGAGGATGTGCACTCTGCCCGCAGTGCTGCAAAAGCAAACAGAGCTCCCTCCCAAAGAGGGATCAGGATCTCAGAGAGGTTGTCACTGTGATCCTATTTGTGCTTGCTTTGGCTGCCTCCCTTGCCCAATACTCCGAGGAGAAGTCCTACGTTCCTTTTATAGTTGTAGAAACTGGGTGAGAAACAGATTTGCCATTAAGTTGAAACTGGAAAGATTTTAAAACCAGACATTATCAGAAGGTTTACAAAGGCTGAGATTTTGAAAGTGTCCTGAGGGAAGCAAAGAACCTCTCAGAAATTAATGGGAATTAAATGTCCAAAACCCATAGGCAATTCTGAAAATCCTATCAAAGTACCTAATACTTCTATGTGCCAGAGACACTAACATTTAAAACAAAAGTGATTTTATCACTGGCTAAGAATCAGTTTTCAAGTGAAAGAATTGCAAAATATTAAACCAATTAGTCTGTTTGACAACTTGACATGATTCTTCCCAGATGATGAGAAGGCTGCAGCATGGCAGGAAATAGTAAGATCATGACATAAAATAAGAAGTAACTTCTAAGAAGTCTCAGAAATCTATAGGTCAGAGCTCAGACCTATGTGTCAAGAAATAAGCATTTCTTTGTACTTGGCAAGTATAATGTGGGTATTTACTACCTAGGCATAAGATTTATGATCCCTTTAACTACTCATTAACTTGCTTTGAAGTGCTTAGGTTTTATAAATGACGTAATATCTAATCACTTTTTTTATGCTTCTGTCTTCTTTTTTTGTCGCCTAAACCAAAGGTCTTACATATGCAATGTGGATGTTTTAAAGCAGCATGTACTAACCTTTCTTAGAGCCTTTTCTCATGTAACTAGCTCCAGCAGATTACTCACTCAAGGCAGGGACAGTTGTTCAGCTTGTGTAAGACCAAGCCATGCCAATGTGAGTGGTACAGGAAATTTAAATTTAAGCTTCATTTTACAGGGAGAAAAAAACCCCACTACATTTGAGAGCTATATAAAAGGTCACATCAGTAAACAACAGGGACTCAGAGACACAACTGTTAAGTGTTCCCTATGCAATATAACACAGAGAGTTTCTAAAAGAAAAGGAAAAACAGTGACATTAAGAAACACATTTCCTGCTACTTTGAACACTATGGTTAAATTCAACCTCGCTTCCTTACTTGACCTATGAAATTAAGCTTTGTGCCTCCCAACCCACACACGCACATTTTCATCCAGTCAAGGTTTATATGAAAATGCCTCATTTGCTGTTAAGAGTGACTTCCCTACCAATTGGTTTCATGGGGACCCAAAACAGGATCATCACCAGCCCAGCCTGCCAATGAGAAAATGCCAAAGCAGCACTTTACCACAATTCCCCAGACCTCTATTTTCGACTACTCTGACGTTGTAAGAAAGAAGATTCAATTAAACAGATTCTTTAGGCTTACTCATCCAGCATTTTATGAACCATCTCACCTCTTATCAGGCTAAACCAGATATTTATTATAACAATAAGGAGATTTCATACTAATGTTTCACATTCACTGAAGCCCAGAGATATTAAACAAGATCATTTACCGCTGTCTGCTGCCATTTAAAAAACTGCATTCAGAAAATGTGAGGTGTTCAAAGGTTAATTTGGATTAATGTCAATGGATTTTGCTAACTTCTCCCAGTCCTTGACTCCTGTACTTCCTCGAGGCCATAGAGGCCTTTCCAGTTCATGTGGAACAGAGCCCACATATGCGGAGATAGAAATGCCTCTGCCCCTACTACATGCCGTAATGCTCTCGTCCAACCCAACCAACTTAGTCCTTCTAAGCAGCCTCAATATAGTACCTGAATTTTCAAGACATTCAGGTGGAATAACGCAGAGGAGACCAATGGATTTCTTTACAAGCCCTCATTACCTGAATCGCCCCGCTGTGCCGTATCACTCCTCCCAGTGCACCGGGAGAGGCTCAGTCCAGGACCCATCCCACCTGCTCCTGAGCACCTTCACACAGCAGCCTCTTCTCTGAGGGGTTTATACTGCAGACATCGCTCTCCCTTTCCCTGTACTACAAGGGACTAAAGGAGGTTAACGCAGCCTTTAGCATGGGCAATTGCTGTCACTGCCTTGTCCCTGCAGAGGGGAGTCACAAGGAAACCTCTCAGTCAGGAGAGCTTCTGGGATCACAGCTCCTGAAAACGAACAGGCAGCTCCACACAAAGACATACCCCAAGGCTGGCCAGTCTACACGCTGCAGCTGTTGAACCTGTGCTCAAGCCACAGAAAAAGCGTATGTCTCCCCGCCGCACAAAGGGTTAAAAAAACCAACGGCATTTAGCCACCAAGCAAAGAACAACACCCCATGCAACCACTGTTTTCTCCACACTGAGCTAGCAGGCATCAGCAGGCGCTAACACAGAGTACAGCCAGGAAGAACAAAGAAACATGTAAAGAAATACAAATTAAACTAAAATCTGACTCCAAATAAGGAATGAGTAACTATCCAAAATTAAATATGAGAAATTCTTTGTCTCTCCTTCTTTAGAGAAAGGTAGACTAACAATATACAACGGGCCAGATAATGAGAAAGCCAGATGGCTGATCTCGTGGAATTTGGGAAATGAGAAATGGGAGAAGTGTACAGAGAGGGAAAGGCAACAGTATTTAAAAACTATTCTGCTGCTGAAGACAAATTTTAACATATTAAAACCATATGCCTTTTCTTCCTAAAACAGTACCAGTCACTAGGGCCCTGAATATAAATCATGCTGTACGTGCTTTAAGTACTAGCTTGGTATCTATTGTCATAAAATATCAAATATCCATGTGATAAGAAGACACTATTCCCATGTAAACCAATCGCTACCTTTGTATTTATTTTGCTTTTGCTATATCTTCTAACATCATTGTTACTTTCCTCCTATCAAACAAAAAAGCCCAATGTATAAGCATCCATAGTATCATTTGCCCCACTGTATCTTGGTTCTCAGTAGCACTCCTGTTGGCACAGCAGTTATTTATGGGAAATAGCACATTCTTTTCCTCCAGCTGCTCAGCCACAGCACTGCAAAGAGGCTCTAGGAAGGGTATTATTCACAAAAATCAGTTTCAGTTTAAAAATAAGCTGCACTTTACTACCAGAACACATAAGCTGTTTTCCATGGCGATTAAACTATGTATTTTGTAACAAATAAACGGAAGTGTTTTTCTAAGTTGACACTTGTAATTAAGTATGAGTTTCTTCCCTGGGACATACTCTCGGTCAGGCTGCCTGGATGAGAGTGCAAGATCATCACCATCACCATTTTATAGCTCCAACGCACACTAAATTAATCACAACAGAGAGGGAACCGAATCTCTCCCTGCTCGCTTTGCATCCCACAGCACCACGCTATGCAGCTGTTGCAGGTGCAGCACAGAGCGCTGCTAACCTCAACAGACAGGAGCAGCAGGAGAAGGAGATTCCTTCAGCAACAAAGGTCACTTCTGCAGCCGTCTCTGGCTTGAAAGCTGATTTCATAAACAAGCGTAGCTGGGGAGAAGATTGTGGGAGGAAAGTGGGGCAATACGCAGGATTTCTGTTTTGCAGGGAGATCTGCTACACAGCAGGGTGCAGGAAAGAATGCATTTGGCTGCCCAGTGCATAAATTGCTTTGGTGGCTCCTGAAGTGCTTAAACCATGGAAGTGTCCTCAGACAGCAATGCAAATTACACTAGTATGCAAGCGCTGTCCCACTGTGGCAATTACAAAAGAAATTCATGTTCAAAGCCCTCTTCCTGAGCTACTGAGCAGTGAAACGAGTCACACTTTGGCAAGGAATGGAAAGAGGAAAGCAGGCACTTAAGTCACTTACCTGGCTAAGAGGGTAATTCCATAGTACAGAAAACATAACATAGATGTGGTAGCATGGCATTAATATTATTAATATACTGTGGCGTATATACCTCCATTAGCATTGGACTTCCGTTGACTAGATGCTCTACAAACATGCAAGAGGAAACCTGGTACAGCAATGAACTCTGCAGAAGGAAGTGCAAGTGTAAGGTAATCTGTAAGGTATTACTCCTTTATTCAGTGGTGTTGTCTTTTAGAAGGCAAGAAATGAATTATGACTTCAGAAAGCATCTAAAAACCAAAGTAAAAACAGTTGCTCTGTTTCAAAGTCTTTCCCTTCCCCATTTAGAAATAGTCTTTTCTTCCCCCTTCTGCAGAAGTGCCATAGTATATGTCTATGGCAGCAAGACGCACGTCTGGCCATCCGGGAAGAAGCTCAGCCAGCACAGCAGCTCAACCACCACATATTCCAACCCCATATTTTTCATTCTTAACTTAACCATCAAATACTTTCCAATGCCAGAGAGCATTTACTGCCAGAAAGCTATTTTCTGCTTTGTACTCATGGTTCAAATAAACAAGACAAGAAGAAAAGGAAAGAGGTTAGCATAAGGTTCTGGAAGTCCAGAAACCAGCAAAAAAATTATATGCTTTTTTTTAAAACATGCTTATCTAAACATCATATAAAGACATTTTAGTGGTTGGGGGTGTTTCTTTTCTTTTTTAAACTTAACAGAAAGCAGGAACTCTCCTTGATGAGTCTTCCATGGAGTATGATGAACCAAGAACAGACTGGAGGCAAAGTTCAAAAGACTACATTCCACTTCCCGCAGAAGTAGTTCTTAGTAAGAAGTTTCTGGCTGTCTTGGGCTCATTTGATATAGCTAACAGTCTCTTCTTAATAAAACAGTACAATTTCTCCTAACTCTGCAATCCCAAAGATTTTCAATAATAGCACTTTTATCATCCCATCGTTCACTACACATCCTGCAATCTTGACCTTACACTTCATCATCAAGAGCATCCACTTTGACTAAAATTGCTAGTCCAAACTGGGCAGATACTAGGAATTTGGTTCAAATGCCGAATCATGTTATTCTACTGTATGGGCTAAGAACAAAGGCGTCACAAAATTATTTGTCACCTTATTGAGTGAAGATGGAAGTGTCAGTCTTGGTCCCTGTCTAGCTACCCACAGTCCTCAACACCCAGAACAGCAAGAAGGAACACGAGGTTCTCCGTCCATGCAATACCACTTGGATGTCCGTGTGTAACAGTGTGCATTACATGTGCTTAGTACTTATTACTCCTCAGATACAAACTAAAGAATTTAGAAATTAGACAGGCATTTATATCCTTTCTCAGACCACACTGCATGATTCCATGTGCAAAAATGCTTTGATAATTTTATAATGTTGTGGTTATATTTAGTTTGTTAAGTTGTGGTTATATTTAGTTTGCATTCCTGAGATATTTTTATAACCTACGCTCATCAGCAGACACAAAATGAAAAGATTCAGTAGAAAGTTCAAAATGTTTTTGTGCAACACAAATGTGAATATTTGTTCCTTTAATTCCATCACTCCTTTCCTTAAGGGCCCATACTATCATCTCTTAACTGATCCTGCCTTCTTTCTAACCTATGCTTAAACCCATTACTCTCAACACTGACTAAACACTAGGTCTACTCCCAAACCCATTTCTTAGGAATGTTGTTCTTTCATAAGGAGTTGGTTATCTTAGCTGTTCTTTGTAACAAAAAAATCTGCAAGTTCAAATACCGTATGATCAATAACAAACTTGAAGTTGGACAATGGGCTAAATTCATTCATATAAAAAGGGTAAAAGGTAAAACAACTTATAAATTACTATCATAATGTCAAATCATTAATTGTGGCTAGTAATTTAAAACAGGATCGTTATCTATTTTCATCTTGAAGAAATTTAGAAGCCACTGTTTCCTGTTACAGGGTGTTGTCCAAAACTGTTCAACAGAAGTCTGCAAAAATAATTTTTCTAGTTCTGTTTGAAAAGAAATGCTTGGAGCTTTTCCCATTAGAAAAGGAAATGGTCTTGTCTGAAGTGCAAAACCTTCATATTCTTCAAAGAATACAACCAACCAAAAAACTTAAACCTTTTTTGGGGGGAGTCAAGGGAAGAGAAGGGAGCACTAATAACATGGGATGACTGGATTTTTATCTTGATGCCGTAAATTGACTTAAATACGCAGTCTGAGTAATACTTGTTTAACGCAGCTTCACTAACATAATTAGTTTAATATATAGCACAGATGACAAAGCAGCAGGAATGTTCCATTTTAAATACAACAATGAAATGAAACTTTCCCAAATAACTCCTAATCTTTAAAGATAAAACTGCTATCTAGGTTTACACTAGCAGAATACAAAATGATTTCCTGAGATATTCTGGACAGTAACTATGTGTTATAAAGGAGCTTCTAGACAAGAGCCATTTTTTATTTTAAATTACCCCAACCAGTCACCTCTCTGCACTCTGAGGTTTCTCTTGTTGCTATTTGTTCTCTTGTTTTAAATGCTGTAGGTGGTTTTCATCATTCTGATGCTGCTCTTCACAAACACAGGATGCTGCGGCCAGGAATGGAAGATGACCCCAAGTCTGAAAAGTGGCCACCACCCATATGGTCCTAGAGAAGTCTGCTGCTCAGGCACAAAAGAATCAGTCCATGTACATAGGTGTCCGAGATACGAGGGCTATGTGGTGCAAGATTAAGACTCATGATGCGCTTCAGCTTTTTCCTGAACTGTTCTCCCTAGTTCACACTTTCTGCTTCGTTAAGAAAAAATGTACACGTTTTCTGTCAGCCACCCTTTCACCCAAAGGAAATCCCAAAGCATTCAGACCACTACATAGGAGAGATTGAGTCTTCTGCAATAAAAAAATAACAGGAAAATCTCAGCAGAAGGAGACTACCTCTGTAGGGTGTAAAATGACTAAAAGAAAAGCTAATGAGTGCCCAGGAAGAGGGCCAGCCATAGCTGAGAAGTATAACATGGAACTTGAAATCAGGGGTACTTTTGCTGCCAAACATATGTCACAAGCTGTTTCAGTGACTGTCTGTCTGTTCTTCTATAGGAGCCAGCTAAAAAAGGCAGTCAGGTCCCTGCAAACATTCTTCCAGTTTTGACCTAGAGACTGCAAAGCAAAGGGATTACTCCATTTGCATGAAGACTGTGCTCGAAGCAGTTATGAAAAAGTGTAGCAATGAAATTGTAATCTGCTGATGTATTTATAGCTGAAACATAGCTTGCAAATAAGAATTCCAAAACATTTAAAGAGAGTCTTGCAAACAAGGACAATTTCATACATTTCATATGATTTCATAAAGACACAGCACCATAAAACTGAATCGTAAAACTGGTGAGAAAGACAACTGATTAGTTCATCTTCTTCATTTCCTGCCACGGCAAAATTTTTCTCCAGAGTATATTTAAAAGCACATTCTAGATCTTAATAAAATGAGTTAACCCTACAACTACGTGCAACATAGCAAGAATAAGCGGTTTCTTGCACAGAAATGGTCTGAATATTAAGGAAAAAAAAAAGTAAAGAACTTTCTTGCCATGGATCTCTTTTTTGCTATGAAATCCCAAAATGCACAATTCTGAGATACCGCAGCTGCCAGAAAGTCTGTTCAGGTTGCAGAGCCAGCCCATTTCACAAGGTTATGAGAAGCATGACAGAGGACACTGAAACAGCAAAGGACTTTAAAAGACTCCAGTGAATGCAGCCTAAAATTTTCAGGGAGCAATATATTGAAAATTATTTGTTTTAATCAACTGGTCAGACTTCTGCATCTAACTTCAACCCATTACTCCTAGTATGTATTCTACTCACTAAACAACTCTTTAAACAACCTATAAAAATCCCTGCATTGTGTAGCGGCCCTTCCCGACCTCTCGGTCCACAGAAGTTACAAGTCCACCTCTTCCATGCTTTGTACGTCACTGTCTTCCTTCTGAGAACAAGACAAGGATCTAATACTATGTGTATTTAATCACTTCACCTGTAAATATCTTACTCATCTTCTTTGTATGGTTTCAACATAACCTGCGCTGATATACAAGAAAACATTATCTAACAAATAGATTGGAAAAGGTCTTTGTTCACTAGGGCAATGCACAGCAGATGTCCCCACCTTGCTCTCCACATACTTCTCTGGGGTGCCCCTGCCCTTTCGGCAGGACCCATGAGATTAATGAAACATGGTTTGTACTCCACAGCTCCTTCCTTAGGCAAAAGCTGTGAAGGAAAGGGCCAGGTTCTGCCTGAATTTGAGTCAACGGGAATGCAACTGCTTCACTGAAAGGGAAAAAACACAATGCCAGATCTCTTATTCTCAGTGCATTTTTGACAGTGCTCTCATACATCTTTATTAGGTTTCCACCATGCACAGAAATGATTTGGAGTATTCTGGAAATCCTGTAAACAAAGTAGTTCTAACATTTTGGCTTTTATTGTGACAAAGCAAAGCCCGAAGACAGGCAGCTGAAAGAAGTTAAAGGTATTTACAAAAGAGGTATGTCTGGGATATTTCTGTTGTCAGCTTTCATTTAAATCCCTAGATGCTGTTAAATAGCAGGCATTCCAGTATGTGAAAAATACATACAGGACATGAATGTTTTTTCTAAGCATGTAAAGGGTTCACACTCTCTTTCTTAAAAAGAACATTCTTGCTGTCTTTGATGTTGTAAATCTTATTATGTAAAACAGACTGTTGTGTAAAATAAATGATGGTGCATGATCCTTCAAGAAGCTTAGTATCCATAAGTCGTTTTAACGCCAACAGGAGGAACGGGCACTCGGCATCAAGCAAATTTCTACTGTAAACTTGTGCTAGACAGTTGCTGAATGAAAAACCTTCTGAGAGAATAAAAATTAACATAAACACAACTTGCCCAAATCACAAGTTGGCATACTTGAGAAAAACCTTATGTTCAGGAAAAATTGCACAGATCTTTCAATTGCTCAGGAAAGGTCCAAGCTACCAGGAAGACTGCTCCACTTCAAAACCGAGGCAGTAAGAAACTAGCACACCATTAGCTTTGCACTGTAATCCTTAGAGACCCAATGAAAAGACATGGGTCTCGTGAACATGTGCAGTATATGAAGTCACTGTCAAAAGGAGCTCACAAGGTGAGCATCATTCAGCTCCATCAACAGCTGTTTGATGACTAAAATGAAAGATCTTGAATACCAGATCCATGGATGCCAGTGGCAAAGCTTCCACTGCTGTACAGAGGACCAGGGGCCATGAGAAAAGCCTCTTTAAAGAAAGTACTATATTGCTTGTGAAAACTGATGGGTTGATTTCATTCTCAACTGGTGCTGAGCTTGGAATACAAGCTGTTGCATGGCAGTCTTTCCTCTACCATGCTCATCCTCTCCTCAGAGTCACTGACTTCCAGTGGCAGAAGAATAGTTAATCCTCTATGTTCTGCCAAACATTTATTCTCTATAGTCTACAAAAAGGCACAATTAGAGCAAGATGCTTTATTAAGAGCTGGAGTAGAGCCACCAATTCATTTTTACTGTCCCCACAGAGCCAGCACTGACAACAGCTGTCCCCCTTCCACTACACGTAAGCTAGCGGCCCAACGTGAGAAGACTACTTGAACAACCTACCAAATCGTCCATCTTTTTCTTTTCTCTTTCCTGTAACAGGACCCCAGACACTTACTGAAAGGATAAATATTGTGAATCTTCCTTCACCTTTCAATCTGGGCCACAGCAGGAGACCATGACCCTGCCACAAGCAGCAAGCTTATATTTACCCTGCTCCATGGAAACAACGTACGCCAACCAGATACTTATTTTTAGCTGGTCACTTGGCATAAAAATGATCACACCATGTTTATTTGCATTTTTAGCTTAATTACCTCTAGCCTCCTGTTATACTTGAGAGAGCTCTAGTAAGATGTTAAGAGAGAAGCAGTTCCCTATATACATTGCCTCAGGTTAGTTCAATGCCCCATTAGCCCATCTAATGGCTTCTCATATGCAAGCTTGTATATGGGTGTCCTGAAGTCAATGTAAAGAAAAGCATGGAGGCTAAGGGAATATAACTCATCTTCCTGGACCTTACTTACTCAGTCATGCACATTTTAGCTAAACAACAACATTGCTGGTCAGCGTTAAAAACTCACCCCAATTAAGATATTAATAGATACCACCTACCCAGAAACAAAGAATTTCAAAAACCTGTAGTTGCTTTTGGGGAAAAAACAGAAACCCAAAACATAATACACCACTTATCTTAGAATAGTACCTTTTTTCCGTGGTATTTTTGCCAGGTGGTAGAAACCATCATATTTTGTTACTTGAATTTTTACATGGCAGCTTCGTCCCATTGCTCTCAGATACATGAAAGGTACTGGTTTTTCCTCATTGCTTTTGGTAAGGGCATCCTTTCTGGTTCTACTATGGTAACAGACCTCATTCTATGGTGCTTATGACTAAGATTAAGCTGCTTATATATATTCCCCACAGAGAACCACAGCGAGAATTGACTTTGTTTCTCATCTATTCTGATAGTTCTGTGAGATAACTTCCAATCCCTATAACCTTCTCACCTTTCACTGTATGGACCAAGTGGAAATAGCAGAAAACATGACATGTTTAATGTCCACTGTCCTACTGTTCAGCAATGAATAACTGAACTTGTGAGGTCACCTCAGGAATGAACAAGGAGAAGGTTCTTTGCGCTGCAGCAGGCAGGGATTAAAACATCCTTGCTATCAATCACCACAATGCAAAAAATCGGAGCTATGCTCTGACTGTTGTCATTCTGCAAGGTTTAAGATGTTATTGCACTGTCCCTCAGCTCTATGTAGGAAGAAATGGCAAGATGGGACAATAGCCCAGGCCTCAGTACTCTGGTTCGTGACTTGGCTTGTTAATAGAAATACACATTATTGCTGCCAGTCAAAGCCCACATGCTACAGAGCGGCCAAGGACCAGTCCTACTGCCTTCTACCAGCTCTGGGACACAACTGATGGTCTCCAGGAGAGCAGAAGGGACAACCATACCTTCATCTCCATCTCCACATTCTGGGAGGGTACTGTGCAATAGCCCACAGGCTTGAACAGTGAGAGCTGTGGTGTCCATGCTCTTCAAACCTGGCTGTGAGAAAGGAGACAGCGGTATGTGGCAGTGAGCAGCACATTGGTAGGGAACGATTTTCTGGAGATCCAGTGGTACAGATATTCTCTGTATTCTGACAAGGATGGTAACACCACCCTGCTTCCTAAATTGCAATATAAGTATCAGTACATTCCCTTATTTACAAGCTCCCTCGATTTCAAACAATTTTTAAAATAACTATGATCAAGAATCTCAAAGTGCATTTCTGAACCTAATTAGATGCTTGCCCTGCTTTCAACATGTACGTCTTTCCAGAGAATTCAGCTCTTTTACTGAGACATTACAAAGAATGGGACATGGCAACCCCACTTTCCCTCATTCATTTAAAACAAAACCACTTCCAGAGTTACATATTTAAACATAACTTTTAAGACAACCCAGTTCATCCACATGAAACACTTATTAAATGCTGCTAAATCAACAGATTTATAGATTACCAGATCATTATTTATTTCAGTAGGAGAAAAATAACAATCAAGATGCATTTGACAATCAAGATACATTTATTCAAAGCGTAATTGCACACATAGGGTGTGACCTTCACAATAAGAGGCACCTCTAACTCCAAGTGGTTTGAGTGTGAGCAGGGAACAGAACAAATAAAACCAAAACATCCCAATAAACCAAACCACCAGCAGCATGACTCCCCTCTAGAAAATAAGTATTTTTCATGTTACAATCACTTATGAGGAAAGAAGTAAAACATTCACTCAAATCATACTGAGTTTGAAAATACATATTTAATCTTTATCACTCCAAGTCATCTCTCCATGCCCTCACAACCCCAGACATATCAATATTATGCTTTGTGTTCTCCCACAAATCTTGCATGTTGCTTTCTCCTGAGTAATTTATGATTAAACCTAAAAAACATACAGAGTATTTTGCTTCATGGAAACTACCTCACATGCTCTGAGTAATGTTTGGGTAAGTGCAACATGCACAATGCCCCTGAGACAAAACCTAGTAACAGAAAGATATCCCTGCTCCTTTTTAATTCCCCATTTCTTCTGACTCAGAAGTAGAGGGAATGGTGTAGTAAGAGAAGGACTTACTAGACATCAACTTGTAATGTCATTTAACTTTTTTATAGTGTTTTTGAATACACAAACACATAAAATGTTGAAAATAGAGACTAATAACATTATCCAATGTTTTTACTGAAAAACAGGCAAAAACTAATTCCAAATAACAGTTACTAAAAGAAAAAGTGAAACATTTAAAAAGACACTTAGAATACCAAATACTTTTAAGTTTCTCTTTCTTGAACAAGCTCTCCTGGATATTTTTGCAGTACTAGCAGCAATACAATTTAACTTTAAATGTTGTCAAAGAAAAAAAAATTTTTTTTTGACAAATGAAGGAAAAAGGGCTCTAGTAGATGGTACAAAAATTCAGGTGAAGACAGTATAATACTATGGTTTTCTGCAATACTTAATCACCAGTTTAAACCAATGAATATAAAGCAGCAGACTTGTTGAGGTTGGCAGAAATACACATAGATGTAACGAGAGCCAAAATCTGCCTGTTTAGTTCCTGGGAGCTGGTCAGATTTTTATGCTAATACAGAACAACCTTGGGTATCTGAATGTCACAGAGACACAGGATGTGTGTGGAGAGTTGAGGTTTTGGATAACCAAGGTAATTTTCAGAGTAATTAACTAATGTCAGGGGACATGACCGTGTTCCAAATAACAGGGAAGGTTAGATAATCGAATGCTGCTGTCTTACCACTTATCTTACTGAATACTGTAAAGGTTTTTATTGAAAAGCTTTTACTGAAAAGGAGTTCAAGATCAAATGAGAAGAGAGACCATTAATTTCATATGCGAAAGGCACTGCTACAAGGTATTTTGTGCCAAACCACATACCGCTCGTCTGCCAGACAACAGGAAAGTGGTTTGTACCTTGAAAAGCGAATTCCTCCCTTTGAAGAATTTACCGTGCACCTCATCCCTTCAATTGCAGGAGCTACAGCAGCACCCACCCAGCTCCCCGAGTCCCAGAGCAAGGTCCGAGGACAAGAGCCTACCAGCTTCCCTTTTCATCTCCAAAACCAGGCCTCCCTGTGTCACCTGAAGTGCTGAATTAGCTGGTCTCAGCCTCATACTATCCTTCACAAACACCCTGCAGAATCTGGAATTTGCTGGTCCAAGGCTGTAAATGTTATTCTAAACAATGAAAGCTTTCCAGGAACAAGCTGGGTGATACAGCTTTGCCAACAGGCACGTAGTAAAAAATTACCCCAGTATCTGCTCTAACTCTGCACAAATTCAGCCTGGACCACGCATGCTGCTGCAACTGCAAGCATGGCCTTGAGACCAAAATTCTCTCAGTAATCTTTCCAATCCAATAGCCTGTGTTGAAAGAAGCGTGAGTACCTCCTGGGTCATGTTCTTACAGTGGAGAAGACATTCCCATCCATATCTTTACACACGTGAAATGTTTCCGTAGTTTTCAGTTCACGTACCTGACGCAGGGTGAATGCTGCTCTGTTGTCTTCCATCTCTCTCTACCTTTGTTCAGCTAGCTTTCATTTAGTATTTCTGAAACATTTGTAATAATAGCAGTATAACGGCACCAACAGCATTGTGCCTGTTTTACAAGGCAATAATCCACTTCTCTCCTTGAGATAAACTACTAGGGGGAACAAGAGCTGGGTTATTGGCTTGTAAAACAGTGTGATGATAGTATTATTGTCTAAATTAATGTCATTTAACGCTTTATACCACAGTTCCAGAGGTCCCACCTCAAGCATTAATAATGCATTTTGCTTTTTAACATGCCATATGGGAAAAGACCGACTTCTGACATCCAGGGATTGCATCAGTAAAACATAACTAATTGGTGCAATCTGCAAGAACAAAATAGGAGACCTTGATTGTTCTAAGAACAGTTCAGTTACTTCACACTCCCACCCCATCCTAACCTCTCCCCTGCCCTCCCAAATACAATCTTTTTTGTTCTTTACATTATTCATTTCTGAACAGTATGAGGAGCTAAAAATGTAACTTCTTCATATACCTTTTCTGTGCTAAAAAGTATATGCATTACCTCTTCTGAGCTACCTCGTTCTCATTCATATATTCTATCCCATTTATCAATGTAAGAAATTGAAGCTTTACAAAGGAATCACCAAAAAAAAAAAGACAACAAAACAGGCTCTGCATTGCTAAGGCACAGTAAACAAGCCCTTGGCTGATAAATTTGCTTATGACAATATTGGCAGTAATTTGATTCAAATTCCACCAAAGTCAATTTTGAATTATAGCAGCCAGGGACAGAAAATAGCTGCTTTTCTTAGCTGTTAACCCCATAAAAGCTCCTTTTTTGAACCATAACACAAGTCCAAGATATTTCCCTGGTGGTGCAGCTTAAACCAGTGATCAGTGTAAGTGAAGCATGATAAATAGCTACTGCACTACACCCCCATCAGCTGAAGTCTGCACAGGTCTAGCTGTGGAAACAGAAAGGTCATTCATTACTCAGTGTGAACAAACAGACAGCACATTTGTGATAAATAATAGCTATTACAGAGTTACAAAACACACTGAGGCTTTCTGCTCCATAGCTGCACATGACTTCCCCTGTATTACTCTTTAAATATAATTACTTAAAATTGGCTTCCTTGATAAAGACCCCCATACCTCTATGGATTAAACTCGTGTGTGTGTGTGTGTGTGTGTGTGTGTGCGCGCGCGCACATATTTTTAAAGCCATTTGTTTGGTTATAGTAAGCAGGGCAGAAAGTAATTTGTCTCATCTACTACAATATAAACAGGATACAAGTGGCATATTTACCTTTATTTTCACTTCCCTCATCAGTCATGATGTGGATCTCAGGATCGTAATAGAAACAGTAATTAGTAAGCCAACCTCTGGTCAGGAAACTCCTCTAAGATGTCAGTTCTCAGTGGTTGCTTTAAAAATCATATCAAGCAAGCAAACCACCTCCACACAAGGTTTTCTTTCCCTGCCACCATGACCAGAAGGGCAGGTTATACCAGTACAGTTTTCACTTGCTGGTAAATCTTCTAAATAAAACATCATTTCTAAGGGGTATGAAAGGCTTTAATATTAGTTCAAATGTGGTACGCATGGCAGGTGCAGAGAGTCGTTCTGACACTGAGAATGGACGGATTGTCTTAACTCTCACAATACCAGCAACTGCAAAAGCCATAGTCCTGAGATGTCTCATCACACTGAGAAACATTGTACTTCCTAAGTGTTCCTGGTAAAATAAACAGATTATTTGAGACCTTTTTGTGAAGTGAATCACTGCCACAGAAAGTTAATATACTAAAATGTTATTTTCTACTTATGTACCTTTGTCTAGCATGAAGTAAGGAAAAGTGTCTGCAGTGCCTGCTGCCTGTGGGGGCACAAATAGGGAAACTCCCCTGTAATTATATCAATTTCATTTGCAAATCTGCTAGCTGTACCGACCCCCTGAACACCCCATGCTGCTGGGCTTCTGCTAACTGTGCCACAATTCAAGCCTTTTGCGGCAATGCAGGAGTACAGGGTAGATGGACAACTAACTTTTTTCAAACCATATTAAAAATTTGGAAGGTTCTTTAGAAGTGTTTAGGATCAAATTGTTTTCTCTCACAACGCACCTAGTCGCATGTGTTTAATCTCACAATACCACTTGTACTTAAAGCAGCATTAAGTATAATCTTGCAGCCTGCACTAGCTTCCACTCCTACACTTCTGCTTGTTTTCGGACGAGGACGATTCGCCCTGCTCATAAGGAGCACCTCCAGCCACAGGCATGCAAGGGAAATTAACTGGTCACCACATGAATGCAAGGACATGAACACTTGAGTGCATGAATGTGATCACAGGAAGACAGTCCAACAACCAGCAGTGTGCTCCAATATTCAGCAGGAAATTAACTCTCCTGCATTTCCATCCCAGGTCTCTGCTGAATATGCAGCAGTAGCAATTAACTTTTACAGAGATGGGGAGGGGGGAGAAAAGGGTGAAAGTTTTGAACTTTCACCAAACTTGTACCATTAATCGCAATCTGTAAATTCAGATGAAGAGACCAGAGAAGCAAATGATTCCCTGTAAATTTCAATTCTTCATTTACATGGCAAACAGAAAACACAGGTCGTAACTCACAGCAACTGGAGTGCAAACTATCAAATTAGCCCAATAGAGTATGTCATTGTGCAGCTTCAGAAACAAACGACAGCCAGCAACGAAGCCTCCTGAAAGTCAGAGATATTCAACTGAGCATACCACACAGTGTGCTAGGATGAGTGTGGTGATTACTGGGAGTAATGACATGAATAGCAAAACGATACAGAGCATTTATTCCAACCATGAAAATCAAGGAAGCCTGCAGCAATTTAAATTTTAGGCTTTACAGCTAAAGGCAAAGCAAGCTCTATTAAAAAAATTCCTAACACAAAGAAAGCTAGACCTGCTTACTTTCTGTTAGGTACATATTTTTCTAGTTCTCTGTGGAAATGGTACAAAAACTTGAAAAACAATGTCCAGTTACAAAATTTTCTGATATCTACATATAACGTTATCTATATACAATTTATACGTTAGATATACTGTATGCATATAGCACCTCTGCATTTGTGTGTATATGCACACAAGTGTACACAACTGGCTTATTCTCATGAGCTTGGGTTTTTTTTTTTTTTTTAAAGCAAAGCACATGCTTTTGATGTTTAACTGATGGAAAGGCTTTAAAAATTTTTTTCTCCTAGGTTCCCTCCTGCACCTTTCTGCAAATGGTGCTGTAACAGAAGGTTCAAAGGAACAGGAACATTTGCCCAAAATATGGAGACTTCCAGCTCCATATTCAGCCCCCAAAGCCTGTCCTTACTGCCAAGAAGGAAGCTATCACAGCACCCAACTTTAAAGCACCAGAACTTCAGGAGTCCGAGTGTCCATTTCCAGGATGAATTGTCCTACAGAAAGGGATGGCTACATTGGCAACAGCTTCTGTTGCAGCTACCCAGGCCGGGCAACAGCTCCGATGCTCTCGACACTTTCACAGCTCACCACCTATAAAGCCTGCAGTAGAGTCAAAAGGCAAAAGCCACCTAGTTATCACATTGGGTTGGTACTCTTACCTGACCCTTTAACCCCAATATATTTATTTGCTTGTCAGTAAGAAGCATGTGGCACTTACTGTAGAGCATCCAGTCAGATAAACTGAAAGTCAGAAGGAAAAGACTGGATCCAGCTACAACAGAAGCTGTTGCCAGTGCAGCCATCCCTTTTCAAGGGTCAAATCATACCGGCAAACGAGAATAAGCTGTGAGTGGCTCCAGTGATTTGACATTCAATGGGAGAGGTCACTGTCACAATCTCATTAGCTTCTACCCAAAACCAAGCCTGCATCCTGTAGGCACAGGGGTGGGGGGAAGGTAAATTGAAAATTTTCCAATTGAAAATCTGATTCCTTCAATGAGAACTATATTTCAGGAAGCTTTGTTTTTCCAGACAACAAGATCCAACTGCCTCACTGATCCAGGCACTTGTAGGAAGGATGTTGCTCACTAGTTCAGATACTCAGGTGAGAAACCCAGCTCTGCATGCACTGGTAAGTAAAGCCAAAACATGGCATTTTCTAGGACATATGTATTACTGCAGTAAAAGCACAAATTATTTCTTGTTCTAGAAATGCCTCCCCACCCTCTCCTTTTCTTAAACCAAGCTGTAGAAATGTCAGGGGAAAAGCAACAAGTGCAAGAGCTAAATTACTTTTCATGTGGCAGGTCAGCCAGAAAGTGTTTTACCTGTCAGCAGATTTGAGAACCAAAAAAAAAACCAAAAAAACAAGAACAAAAAAAAAACCCCACCAAAAAAAAAGCCATCAAATCTCTTTGACACCTGAAAGCTTCAGGCAAGTTAAACAAAACTAAACCAAAAAAACTTCCAAGGTTTGGAAAATACTCTTCTACCTAATTTAAGAGTAATGAATCTCTAGACCACCAGCTCTAATGGCACTCATACAATGTAGAATACCTTTCAGGATCTCTCACCTGAACTATCTCTTTTCTTGTAAACACCTGATTTATATTTCTTGCCTGGTTGGTCCATGGAAAGATTTCTTGGAGGCTACAAAGGATCCTCCTTTCATTTGCTTAAAAAAAAATAAATATTTGCAGAAGTAATGAGATGCTGTTCTGAGAGTTTCTTTTTGGAAAACTCTTAAGAGGTACAGTTTTAGGGGTCAGAGCTGCAGCCCTGATAGACACTTTGCAATCACATTGATTGCAATAAGCCTCAGGCAGTAAGATGCAGGGAGCAGGCTGACAAAGTGTGGACCTTGGGCTAGAGCTCTCATTTACATTAAGATCCTTTTAAACCACTCCCAAAGGGCAAAGAGCAGCATAAATGGCTTCTATGTGGGAGTAAATTACATGTGTACAAAGGATCAAAACAATTCCAACACCATGCATAGAAAGCGACACACTTCTTACTCAGAATTTGAAATTACTTTAATCTGTACTTTACTTAAAATTCCTCCTAACAGGCGGAATTTTTTCAAAGGAACTGTAGACATACTTCTGCACAAACCCTTATTTAATGAGTGTATTCGCTTGGTTTTCAAAGCTTTGCTAAAAGAGAGGAGCTGAAACACCCGTACAAAGTTTGATGGTTCTCTGAATCAAAACAATACTGTTCTAGAAAACTTTGGTTCAATTGCCTTTCAGGATATTGCTGGGCAATACAGACAGAGGCATGTTTATAGACTCCAAAATACTAATTTCATACCCAATTTCTACATACTCGTCTTGCAAAGTTTCCAAGCTTTTGTACTTGTTTTACAAATCTGTGTGTTCAAGAGCTTGAACATCTCAGTCATGTCTGATTTAAAAATAAACTGTTAAACATGAATCCTAATTAAATTAAATGTATTCACTTAACTCAGTTTTTAGTTCATAAGATAGGCAAAGCTGAGAGGACTGATTCCTCCGGCCAGCAATTCAGAGAAATTCTTCTACGTATGTGCTTTGACTGTAAGTGTATAAGCAGCCCCCTTATTTCAAAGGGATTTATGATCACCACAAATACTGTTTATTCACACTGTTGAGGATTAGTCAATTTACCCACTTCAAAAGCCAGGGCCAGAATGCCCAGGTGAGGCCCAGATAATACACTGGAATTAGGTTCTGGGCTATTACTCTGATCTGAATGGCACAGTTACAGCAACACAAGCATATAGTGGAAAAGCTAACAGAGACGCAAAAAAATCCTGGGCCATCCAAAAACAGAAAATTATTTTCTCCAACGAAGGTGCATACCATGACATTTAAGTGGGTTAGGTTTGCTTATTCCCAAATCCTTTCATTCAACAATCAAAAACTGGAAGAAAGAAGCTTTTTTGTTTGCCATTGGTGGGGGTGGTTTGTTTTAGGAATAAAATAAATTACACTGTGAAGAACAGTGCCTGACCACAAGCTGGCATACCACCAGCTTTTAATGGTAGTCTGATGGCTCACACACTCTCCTTTCAGTCCAAGTCTCTTGATATTGCTTTGGGAGTTTGTTCACAGATTTCTT
>VYZV01017682.1:842058-887251 GCA_013401275.1 Pandion haliaetus
TAAAAAAAAAGCCTGAGGATTTAAAGTGTGCTATCTGAGTCATCTCTACATGATTTGGTTGAGTCTTTAATTCCCAGTCTTTTTTAGAAATAAAAACTCCCTAATGGAACATGGCTACATCTGCAGTGGAATTTGCTGTTTGATCAACTAGAGTTGTAGAAAAGGGAGGTCTGACAATGGCAAATTGTCTTTCTGCTTGGGGTAACTCAAAAGTTCAAATTAGCACTAAAAGAAGCTGAAGTAAGGTACAGAAGTATGGTCTCCTGGTTAAAGCACAGGCCTGGGAGACAAGCCTGCAATGCTCAAATCCCAGCCTTGCCAATGACTCACTAAACCCGATTCCACAAAGTGCTTGCAAATGCTCAGGATGTGGATAAAATTATTGCACTCCCTAAAGAACCTCACCAGCTCCAAACCTGGACGACTTACATTTGATTTAACTTCTCTGTACCTCAGCCTGTGGTGTATGCAGTAATTCATTTAATCTGTAATATGATTTGAGATCCCTGAATAAATATGCAATTCTCATAAATATTAATACTTTATTATTAAGTAAGTGCTTTTTGCTTGTAACTGACCTAGTAAGTTCTGAAATATCTGTCGCTGACATCAGTGGGGAAATTTTTATATTTATATGAAAACCTGTTAGCAAGTTCAAAAGGTATGAAAAATCAGCCGCTTCGCTCTCTTTACAGCAAATTTTACTGTATTGATGCAAACCCCTGAAACACCCACTTTCCATGATGCACTTTTTCTGAAACACCCTCAAACCTAATTCTAAAAACCCAAGACACAGAAACAGTTGTGGCCCTCCAGATCACCAACAAATCTATGAACAGCAAAATCTGTCGGCAGTCCTTGGTCTGTCCAGCGCACCATGGTGTCCCAGGAATAAAACAGCAGATGAAATGCACTGACAGAGTCTTTCATTCCCCTCACTTCACGCAGATTTCCAGAACAGCACAACACATTTGAGCAGCAGCTGGAGGGTTGCTGGACACATAACTGCACTTCATAAAATAGCATCTGACCTGCTGCACTTCCACTACTAGAATACTCTTAATTAGCTGCAGCCTGGGAATGGCTGGAGATTCCTAAAATAGTCAGCTAATGAAGACTGACATGCACCAAAACTGTAACAGCAAGGAGAGCAGTGAATATGGCAGTTAGCTTGGGATTAATGCATTGCACATGTCCAGGACTGCTGTCAAAGCTCCAACACTTTTCCTGAGCTATATGACCTCCATAAAACTAAAACAAACAAAAAACCCACCCCACAATAAAGTTTATTTCCTAAATTAATTTTGTGACATTAGCAGTTTATATATAATGACTCACTGGGTACAATGAAATCACTTATAGCATCCGTGTGTTTACATAACACTCTGGAAAGCATGTTTATTGCCAGAGGTAACCAAGAACCTCTGTCTCAGTATCTCCTGCAACAAGAGGCAGCAGATTTAAACAGTACCAGTGTAATCCACAATCATAAAGGCAAAAGCAAATAAATAAATGAAAATAATAAAAGAAATAAAAAAAATCAAGGGTCACACTGACATGTACTGCTCAAAACTTCCCACTGAGATTATTACAGTTCAAGATATAATAGTGCATAAAAAGAAATATATAATTTCAAAGTACTGCAACTGCAAAGTGTGTTAGTAACAGACACAGTAGATGAGAGAAAAAGGTCTCTGTTATTAATCAGAATTCATATTTAAAAACCACTGGTTGTTAAGTAACTCCGCTGAATCCTAATCACAACCAGGAAGGTACCAATTATACTGACTCTCTGTTACTATTCATTAATATCACGCTGAAATCTTATTTGCTTTTACAAGCTGGGGGGGTGGGGGTGTAGGAAATCAGCTTTGAGGGGGTTGCTTTTCTTTTTTTAAACTGCATCTCTACCTGAACCAGCCAACCCACAGAGATCAGGTAATCAGGATACAAACAAGAATCCACATTTGACTAATTGGAAGGTCAGGTAAACAAAGCGCCATTATCATAGCAACAAGACACGTACTTCCTTGCAGACTTGCCATTATTTTTATGCACCTCTTGCCCTGACAACAAAAAAAATCTCTACTGAAATGAAAGAAATATTATAATACTGTTCCCTACATATTACTTTATGAAAGACTTTCCCCCTCCAAGATTGACCTAATGCTTAATTAAAGCTGCACAGAGCAGCAGAGGAAGATCTAAAGCTTCAAGCCAGTGATGACTAGAAACTGTTAGATCTGATTTTCAGTATAATGATATTCTCTTATTGGCACAAGAAAAAACAAACAAACATGAGCTGTAATAATGGTCAAGGTGTGTTAACACAGTTTGGGGAAGGCTTTTTGTTTTTCATTTTAAGCCTCTGCCATTTTGGAAGGTAGCCAAAGTATAATTCTGCCTCCCTTGATTGACAAAGCCTGCTATACCTTTAATTACGTATGCCACCTTTTTCAGTAAGAATAAGGAATTAAAAATTAATTTGCTAGAGGAAGAACCCCTTCTCCTCACAGGCAAGCAGTATAGTTTTTTTAAAAAAAAAATATATATATAGCATGATTAGCCAAGATTGTGTGTATGGCATTTCCAGAATAAAACTAATCAGTGTTACCATGCGCTCCATCACACTGCTCTATTTGCATTTTTTCCTGGAAGGCTTCCAAAGAAAGAGGGAAATCTGCTTAGGAAGAGGCAAAATGCCCTGAATGTACCATGAGGGGGGCAACCACCAGAAAAGCACATAACCGGAGCCTGCTAGACCTGAACTCTCCTTCCACGCTACAAATTATGCCTCTCTGAATATTTTTATGAGAACATCACTGGATATAGGCAGATGATTGCGACTTGCAGAGCACATGCAATGACAGCGGGTCCACCCAGGCCCCTCACAGCTATGGAGGGAAAAGTAGAGCAGACTGCCAGCTCACCCTGGCCCTCAGCTCACAAAATACTGACACTCTCCCTCCTGGGCATGCACCCATGGAAGAGTCCACCAAAAGTATTGCATAGTGGAGCTTCCCAATGACATGTGGTCTGAGGGCCACCATTTGCCCAAATGCATGACAGACAGCAGTCATGGCTGTGAGCTGACCATCCTAGAAGAGATGAGGACTTTAGTAACTCCTCTTCAAGCTTGTGAACAGTCAAACAAGACTGACAGAAGGTATTTCATACCACATTTTGGAAATGCAAATCACGTACCTAGGCCAGCTTCTGGGATCTTGTGGTTATGGGGGGATCTTATCAACCTCCAGCCAGAAAATGGGGTGGAGGAAATAAAAGTCTATCCTTTCAGGTTTCACAGAAAAGCTAAAGAAATACCATGCAAAAAGAATTAGAGAAAAACTCAAAAGAAAAATCAGAGGATTATTTTTTTTTCCTTCCTCTCAATAGTGCGATTTTTAATACTAGCCTCCTGATAGATTGGTCTTTTCAAGGATTAGGGCCGAGAGAACTGCCAGAATCTGAATACTTTCAGCCTCACTGGAGAGATGGGCAAGATACCAGAAGGAGGAGGGAAAGTTTTCAGGCATCTTTCACCTTTATTATGGGATTATCAGGTCTGCAAAGATCCCTCTACTTCCGTGAGCACCTAAAGGAATAGACAAGCTAAGGACAGGACAGGAGAATCCTGTGCTACCTATAAAATACCTCAGAAAAGGAGAACATAAGAAATCTAGTCCTAAAACAGCACTGAAGGTCACTAAGGAAGCAGAGTGAGGGCTCATATCTGTGCCTCTGCTACAGGTCCTCTAGAAGATGAAGGACTAATTGCACCGGACTACACTGCAGCCTCAAGGTAAGCATCTTTTGAAGCCAGAATTGCAGGGTTTAGGGAAAAATACTCATCTGCAGGCCCATCACAAAGGGGAATGGGACAAGGTCTGGTGCTTCAGCCATGTCCAGGCAGAGAACATTTGCTCCTACAAGAAATGACAAGCAGGCACTAAGTGACAAATATGCTCATGAGGATCAAATGTCAGATTCAAAGGGTGTGAAACAAACCTGACATCAGCTTTAAGTATGAAGATCCCTAAGGCATGTTCTGGGGGATCTTTTGAGCATTATTTGCTGAATTTTGAACCAAAGTACTGCTCTGGGAAGCTTTAGAGGGTGCATTGAATGCAACTTGTACCCATAGGAGTGTTCTCACTGAACAGCAACTACATTTCTGCATAACATAGATGGCAGGATTCAAAATCAAGCTCATAGAAAGTGAACCTTTGTGATTTAAACATTAAGTGCCATTCCTCTATTAAAAGCAGCAGAATAAAGTAACATTTATTTACCTATCCCTGACATGAGCTTTGCTACTGCAACTCATCACTGTAGGATCTGGGAGCTTTTCTACAGAACAGAAGTGCTGCAGCCAAGTGCCCAGGAGACTTCGAAAACATTTCTCCCTTTTCAAGTTTCAGCTCTATCTAATGTTGAATCTTCTTGGCTAGGGAGGAAGGAAAGGTCTGATGCAGCTGCTTTCTTGGTAATGATGGAAATAATTGAACAGAGAGCTTTGCAGAAGATACTGAGCATGGCTGGACTTCAGGTTTCTCCAACCTCCTTAAGTTTATAAATATCGAGTTACATATTGAGCTGATATAACCAAGATATTCATCTGATAACTGCAGGGAACTAAACACATCAAGGTCTAGATTAGTTAAACTGTAATTTTATTTATCTGAGAAAATTGGTACTTGGCAGCTGAACAGAGAAAGCAACCTCACACCCCTTTTATGAGGTGGATAGGAAAGAGGATAGGTCAGAGGGAAGAGGACCACACACTGTCTTATAATACATGAACTGTAATTAAAAAAATACAAGAAGTACAAGAGTTGAATTCTTCCTAGACCTAGGATGCTGATGAACTTTAGAAGAATCTGCTCATCGACTACATTTACCTTCAAAACTCCCAGTGATATAATCCTTTATTCTTTCTCAGGTATTACTTTTTTTTTCCTTAACTGATTGTCAAATTCTTTTATTTCCAGATATTACGCTAAATTATTATTTTAATTCCTTGAGGAATCTGAGACACTTTTATTTTGATCTTCAGTGTAAAGCAAAGACAGTGTTTGTACTACTTTACATGTGATACACACATACATGAATGAAGAAGCTAAAAACAGGTAACCAAAATTAAAAACTAATCCGCACAAAGGGGGGAAAAGAACCTCAGTTCTGCTCCCTAACGCACACTTACTAATATCCACTGAACCACCCCCATTCAACAAGATTCTGTGCTAAGCCTAGCTGTGCTGATCCCACCGAACTCCACAGCAACACAACACTTTGCCACCATTTGCCAGTGAATCCTGGCTTGTTTTCATCCTAGCAAGGCTGATTACCTAACTCCCTACAAGCACCTTCCATGGGGAAGAGGTTACCAGCATGGTGCTGAAGATCTGACCATCACCCATGTGAGTTACACAGACATCCCACCAGCTTACACAGGTACCTGAAATCTAGACTGTGACAGCAGAGCCCTTTGGCATTCAGAACAGTCCCAAAGCAGCAGGAAACTATTCACATAATTCTCAAATCACATGTGTCAGATCTTGTCTAAAATCTAATAATCTGGACTTGCACATCTTGCTTCCTTGAAGAACCAGGCACCACATTTTCCAAATTATCTGACAGTCCACCTTAATATTCAAACCAATGCACGTAACAAATTCCCAGTCTACTCTCTGGGGTGACTCAGCTCATCTACTGAAGCCTGCAATGATTTACAAACTACAGGACATACCAAATGTGGAAAGGCTACTAATGGACCGGTTCTGACAAACATTTTTTCCTGAAGATAAGGACTTTGAGACCCTAGTTTCCATCCCTTCTCTGTGCTGGCAGCTGTCATCCTCAAGCACTGCCTCCGAAAGATGCAGACTCCTGTCTAGATAGGTAATACATCAATCTAATAAGGAACAGTGACAAATACTAACTTGCTTCATTACCAAATTAATATTCACATTTGTGAAGCCTAACACACAACCTATCACCACATCCAAGCTATTTCTGGCAAGTTCAAAATAGTCAGAACAGAGGATCCACTGGTCAGAAGGACGTACAGGAGAGAGACAATTAGCCCCAACACTCAGACGCCCCTAGTACCACTGAAGTTAATGTCAGGGCAATAAAGGAAAAAGATTCAGATTTCATGTGTCTCATCTTTCAAACACATATGCACATGCATAATGCAGTCAATACAACTCACACTAGCAAAGTTGTACAAACACTTGAGCAATTCTAGGATCAAGCTCCTAGTTAGCAACCTGACAAGATGAGATTTCATGTACTAGTTTTCAACACTTCCCCCCTCCATTCCACTTCTCTTCTGCAAGCTACAATATTTAAAGTATAAAAGTATCTCTTCTTTCACTCCACAGCCCATCACTACAATGACCTGTTATAAGCAATGAGATTCTTCAAACAGGTAAAACTGCCTTTTTTTCAAGAGGTTGGCAGGTTTTGATTTTTGAAATCAAACAATTAGGTTTCTACCAGAAGTCCTTTGCATGCAGGAAGGCAGCCAGTGAGTCATTTAATTATTTATCTGCCAGAGGTCTTTTAAGGTGACTCTTGGAATATCTGAGCTTCTCCATTTGAGAAAGTATTGATTAAGACAAAGTCATTAACAAGTGAATGTGTAACTGCAGGAAGAACCTTGGCAGGTCTGTAATGCGCACTCAGGCACTAAAAAGAGCTCTAAAGAGTATTTTAAAATATGTAAACATATCTATTTCTCTTTAAGTATAAGGCTTTTTAAAAAATAACAGAATTTTTATTCCTTTTTTTTTTGCACCTAAAAATTGTGACATAAAACCCCTTAAAATCAGGCCCTTACAGCTACGCTAATTGCCAAGTATTATACATTATATCATTAATCACCCTGAATGTTCTGAAATTTTCCTATGTGTGTATGACTAGATAATGGTATTTTTTTCATGGAATTTACAGAGAGCGGCCTCCTTTCTATTTCCTTAAAGGTACTGATGAATTAAATCAAGGGTTTCTTCAAAGATCAGTCTGAGATAGAAGCTCGGATACTGTTTTTCAGATTGAAAGACATGGTTTTTCTGAAGCTGAAAATGTCTTTAATGTGTGGCACCACTTAAAACCAAAGCCAAGAGTTGAACCAAGGAAAAGAAAAATGTTCCAAAACAGGAAGAACACCAGGCTTACATCCATGAAGGTATTTAAACACCTAATTCTTATTTACACATTAGTCACTGAAATACACAAAGGATTTAGATTTCAGGGACCAGCTGGGAAAAGGCTACAGCAGCCTCCAAGGAATACAAAACTTTTATAAACATTCAAGAAAATGTTGCACTGAGTTTTGTACAACTGTGCATTAGAGTGGGATGCTTTTTATAAATCCCAACTCATTAACATATCCTCATTTCTTAAGCTATCAAGTAAGTGGTGTAACCATGCCCCTTCACTGGTGACAATGTAGCCTTGACTACCGGTCATGAAAAAACCAAGAGAAAATGCAGGATGTGGAAACTTGACAACAGGCCAGTTTGAGACAGAAGGGGAGGTCATGTAAAGAAGATGCAACTTTCCTGCTCAGATTTCCATCTGCATGTGAAAAGCGTACCAAGAGGTGCTCAAAGACACAAGTATTTTGGGAAAATTAGGGCCCTGCTTCTTGCAAGGGCTTTGGAGGATACTGCAAAGGGGGAAACTCAAGAGTTTACTGAAGCAAAACAAGTATTTCATATGACATTGTCTCCATTTTTCATATCCGTCAAACTTAGCTTTTTTTTTTGCTTCTTTCATGCCAAGTTCACCTCATCTGGCATATGACCTCCACCAGAAGAAACCTGCTAAACTCCCCTCCAGCCCGCGCCAGCAGTATCTGTCCATGGAGAACTCGATTCTGTGTTGTGACCCGCAAGTCATTGCAGCTCAGGTCAGAAAGAGAGGTCTGTTTGTAACATAACTCTCTTCTGTTGTCCCTTCATTTTGTGTTGCAATTTCCTGGTAATCAGTGTTCTTCCCTTCTTTGTTTTAAGCCTTTCCTATTTGAAACGGGGACAGGTAGTGGGTGTGCTATGCATAGGAACCATGAGGGGTGTCCACCCATTAGTGAAGAGGCTTTTCATCAAGAACAAATGGTAATTACTGTCATATTTTGAAAGATCCTCCCTTTCCACTCTAACAACTTCCTTTGCAGACAATGGACATTTAAAGAAGAAGATACATCTCAAATTCATTGAAAATTGCCAGTCCTAACAGCCCATGCAGATGCTCCAGGATGGGGTGCACGATACTGCTTGCTACCATGTATCTCTTGATGATTTTGCTCATGTTGTTGGTCAACCAATTTACCAGCACATCCTGCAGCCATCTGTTTTAGGAAGATGTATTACTGTCTCCTGACACACAGAGGCAGCATATATAAAGGTTAGAGAAGGAGACTGAAAGTCACCACTGCAGGGCTCCACCAATAGCTTTCTTGCTGCCTCTTTAGTGGTAGCTGGGTCAGGTATTTAAAACAGTGGTTTTAAATTGTGGTTGGTGGAACACCAATTGCAGAAGGAACATTTGCTGGTTGGTGTTCTGAAAAATTGGCTGGCCAAGTACCGCTGGCTCTCCTTGTTCCCACACATGTACGTGGGATTTATTGCCAAGGCAAAGGCAAAAAGGCATCAGATATTTTCCTAATTATACTCCACATAAACAGTTACTATTGTTGTTTGAAAGACTGTCATGAAACAGCAAATGGCTAACGCCTGGAATATGGGACTTGTGAACTAATATATTCAGTCATCGGGGAAAAGATCACAACTCTTCCTCTAAAATATTCCAAGCTTCAATTTATTTGTACAGAAAAGAAGGGTACATTTCTGACATGCCTAATGGGAAGCTATCATTCTTAATTGAGTTCTGTTTGCTCTAGCCTTTGAAAACCACAGGGTTTGCAGAAAGAAAACAAGTGTTTTGTGACCATAAATGCCTTCCAAAAGCTGAACTGGGAAATAAAGCAAAGATTCGAGTAGGATTCTGCTGAGCTGATGTTACACAAGGGCTCATCTGTGCTGATGTGTATCAGCAGTGCTCTATTGATTACATTGATTTTACCCAGCTAAAGGTTTGACCCACAGTCTCTGAGGAAGAGCTAGAGCTAAACAACCCCTAACTAACTAAAACCAAACAATAACTATTGAAGCAATAACTATCTTTAAGAAAATAAGAAGGATCAAAAACAATGACCATGCAGTAACAGCAGCACAGGATTAAACAATACACATGCCTAACCCATACAGAGAGACCCAAACCAGAAAAAGCTCAAAGTGGGAAGAAAACACAATATGATGAGAAAACATCAGAAAACTTTGAGGCACTGGAGGGGAGGAGGTGAAGAGAAGCAAATGGCTAACTGATCCTGAACCAACACAATTTCATTTAATACTGAAGTACAACATACATCTTCATTATGTTTCTCATTCAAACCAGGAAATCAAGACTAAGGACCACAGCCTTCAAAATCCCTTTTGATACATATTTTAAATCCCCAAATTACTTTACATCTATCAAATTTTCTGCCAGTGTGAGCATCAGCCCTCACAGTTTACAGACACATCCATATCCTTTTAGGATTTTAGCCTAAATGGCATCACTTGACTGTGTCTACCGCTGTGCCAAACACAGCTTACTCCTTCAGGGGTTCACCCAGTCCCTGCCAATGCTCAGGACTTGTCCAAGCCAGGTTCAAGACTCCCACTACTCACTTTGCAACAACATCTTTTAGCTTAGCTGTTATTTCACTGCTAGTGCCTAACTGTGGCCTTCAGGAGCTGTTGAGTATGAAGCAATTTAGAGAGTTTTTCCTTATACATACACAGGCCAGTTTACATACGCCAACAGCATAGATATAATAGGAATGCAGCTTTACACTTGTGTGTAAATGATTGTCCTCCCTCCTGCTAACACATAAATGCTACAAATCGATATTGTTACCCTGTAAAAAAACAAAAACCCCTCAAACCCCCAAACAACTCCTTTCAAAATCCCCCCAAACACTCTCTCTACTCACATTTAATCTCTCCGTAATACAACAGAATTCCTTAAAACACGTGTACACAAAATCATTTTCTATTACGACAGTGCCATGTATCTTTGCTCTGAGCTGAGTAACTGATTGTACCCAAGTTCTGTCACATCTCTTCACAGAAAAAGGCCTATCAGTAAAATCAGCCTGTATTCTATGCTCCATCAGCATGAAATGACATTACCAGACACATTTGCTGACCATACAACTGTATCTTCAAAAACACTGAGATGAAATAGATGATCAAAGCAGCCTAATGTTCAAACATAAGTTACTCCCTGCTGTTTCTTCTCATTTGGCTTTGGTCAAGTTTTACTGTGACTAAGTTCCAGCATGACACTCTTTAATGGGCTGTACAGGCAGAGGAGATGTCCTGGCAGGTCAGAGCAATGCCCAGCCAGCCCACTGTTACCTCTCCAGCAGTAGCAACTGAAGGAGCTATTTAGGAAGCGTACGAAAGCGTGTTGGATCAGGAGTGGTAAAAGGTGAATCTCTGACAATTCCCAGTAGCTCTTGTTCACAGGTGTGTTTCTTTTAGTTACCCTTCTTTGTACTATACCTTTCTTGAGGTGCGAAGACCAGAACTGCACAGAGCACTCAAGATACAGGCACACCAAGGTTCTATGTAGCAGCAAGATAAAATAAACATACAGATAAATCTTTCAGAGACCTCCCAGGCTGGCCATACTTCACTGTCAGGAGATTATAATTATGTATATAGCATTACTGTGCTACAATAACACCTATCGACTCATGGCTCTACTGCCACCTGATGAAGATTACTGGCACAAAGAACTGTAACCACTTTAAGCCCATTGTATCAATCATCTTCATCTTAAGGGGTCTCTGAGAACAGTCTTTAACAGTCCCACAGGACAGCAATACTGTATATTCTGCCCATGAGCCAGATATTGAGGCATTACCATTAAGGATCACAGGAGCTCTAAAGGCGCTGTTCCGGTCCATGGTCTCAGTGATCTGGCATTAGAGAGTTCCCAGACAGGCCTTAATACGAGCCTTTAATGAGCAAGTCACAGGTTGTTGTGTCATATCCTACTTGGGGACGCTTTAGTTCACGGATCACTTAAGTGAAAGGCAGTAAAGGCAACTCTTCAGAACTTCTATCAACCAGCCATCCATGCATGAATGCCAGCTCCTTTAACCCTTACAGAAAAATTTTAAATCCTCCCTGTTCTTGCTATCGTTTTTCTGCTGGTAGAAAGGCACCCGTATTACAAATGAACCATTCCTTCCCGCCATCCTTTAGCCACCAAGAGATGACAAGAATGCAAAAATACCATTAATAACTAGTTTGCTCATTGTAATTAACACCTTTGTAGTCTTCTGACCAGAGAGAAATGGGCACACTTAAATACGGCTCAGCAAAGTATTATTTACTTAAGGAAAAAGAAAACATTAAAGCTTTCCATGAAAGAAAATTATCTGTTATCTCTCATGGCTCTCAAATACATTTAAAGCAGTGACTCCTCAGCTTGCAGTTAAAAAACAACAACACAGAAAGCCAACCAACCAAACAACCCCCCAAACCCAACCCCTTTTTAAAAAAATTCATTAGGAACTTAAAGTATTATTACCACTTTCCTACACTCTCCCTATTGAAACTGCCAACTAGAAATTCACAAGCTTGTTTTTTGGGTTATTTATTTATTTTTTCCTGTGTTGATGACACGGACAACAAACATCAGCTATACTCGTTTTTAATGTCTCATACACAATGTCAGCCTGCAGGATTTCACAGCTGCCCCACCAGGTACAGACAGCCCATTTACAGAGGTGGTACACTCAGCCTCCGCTACAGGGATTATTCTGGTGTCCAGGATGTGAAGATTGTCATGATGGGTGGAACATGATCTGCTACCACTGAGACAATTAAGTGTCTACCACTGGACCAGTCACTGGACCACCAGAGAGGCACTGGGAAAGCACCACCAGGCTGGTCACACCAAAGGCCCGGCTCCTGACTGCACATCAGTTTTCTCCCTGTGCTGCGATTACAGATTAGTTTTGTTTACAGATGAAGTGAGAATGGAGAAGTCAAAGAGAGGACACTATTTAACTCTATCCAACATGGCCACATCAGACAGATCCCACTGGCGGCTGGACCTTGAATTCTCATTCCTCACAGTAAGTGGGAGAAGGAATTTCCTCATTCTAAGGGTTTCTTACTTACAGTGAACTTCTCCCTGTTGGGCTGGAATTAGCGTCTCCTGTTGTCACAGGGCATCCATCTACCACCTACTGAGGCCCATCTTTTGTCTACGCCATGGGTATGATGAACCTCACGTTTAATTATTTATACAACTTGCCTAAGCCCAGGATGGACATCTGTTAACCATTTAAGACCAAATGAACAAACAGGAAGATGACAACCCCTTACATCTGAGCCTCCACCAAGGCAACCAAAACATAAAGCTGCCCAAAGTCACGTACACAGCTTTCCCGTGGCTTGGAGCAAAAGCATGTATGTCATGGACAGGCTAAGCTGGCAAACCAGGGAGCCTGGGGCAAAGCTTCTCATTTCTTTCTTCTCTACTGGTCACCATAATCTGAAAATGACATTTTAACACATCTGTTGTTTTTATTTGAATTCTGTCTTTGCTGTATAAGAAAATAGCTTTTTAAGAGAGAGAGGTCTGTTTATATAAATCCAGAAGATAAACCCCCAGAGATTATGTTAATTTTAAATGCTGTTTTTAAAGTAGGTGACTATATCCTATTTGAAAAGAAAACACCATCTTCCTCTAGTTGTACACAAAATACAAGACATACAAATAATTTTTTCAACATATTCATACAAATAATGCAATTCCATACTAGTCCCAGTAATGGCATGAAAGCATAAAAACTCCCCCTCCCCTTACTGCTGCACAGTTACAAGCGACAGGCATTTGATCATTATTGCAACCACCTGTCAAATATCACAATGAGTTTTCCCCCATTTCATGAGTTAAAAGGGCTTATAAACTACAAAACTGTGCAAAATACAAAGTGCATTAAAAAAAAATCAATATCTATTTATATATCCTCTTAAGGAAGCTTACTTTTGATTAATTTTCTTGACTCTTGAGAAATCTGGTAACAGGAACAGAGGAAGAACACTTGTATTTATAAATTGGTTTGTCTAACAAGTTAGAAGATTTTCTTTTTTTCAGCTCTCACTTTGCATATAAATGCTTCTCCTCCTTTGCAGAAGATCCTCTGCCATATGTTCTTGTAAAAGGTGCTCTTTTGAAAGCCAGAAGAAATAAATCATCTCCTATTCAGGCAGTGGATTAGCTCATACAGACTACCCTTTTTTGTCAAGATAGCAGAGAGGTGTCCTGGTTTTAGCCTGGCAATGACCACATTAATGTGGTTTGCAAAGTATCTATGGGAATGGTACATAGACATGGGATTTTAAAGGAGTCTCGAGAACTCCCAAATTCACTGCCAAATTCCCAAAGATTCAAAAACCAACAACAAAAAAACCCAAACCAAAACACCAACAGAAAGACCCTCGACGTAAGTTCAAGTTTTGCCCCGAATGTTTAGAAGCATACCAAGAAGGGGATACCAAATCCTGATCACACCACATCCAACTCAGCTAATCACTACAGCTCCTCTCTCAAGAGATTTCAACTCTCCAGTTCATGCCTTTGCTTGCGATAGAGAGTAAAGGACTAAGTGCTCTTTCTGGAGCAGGATAGGATAAACGCATACAGAAAGTTCATCTAACCAGCTACAGGTTGAGTGTTTATCATTAATTCAGGTGCTAAATCGACATTGTAAGCAATTCACTGGAGTTTGTAGATAAATGCTAACTTTGGTATGTTTTTCCCCAAGTAAATGTTAGCAAATACAATGGCAGTCCGTCCTCATCCTTTATCAGGTAATCGTGGGATCCAAACTGACCCTGTTCTATTGTCTCATCTTATAGCTCTTTAGGGCAAGGCATGCTCCTTTCTTAAAACCAAGGGGGCAGATCATTTTCATTTAACAGATGGATAACAATTGCCAGAATTTATCCCACCTTTTCTTTTAGGATGACAAAGGATAGTCAAGATTTTGAATACTGTAACTTGAAAATTTCCCTAGCCAGGCAACATAGCTCAGAGAAGACAGGGAGAGATAGCAGCCAATGAACCACTCTTCAAGAAATCCTTGCCAGCACAAACCAGACCTCTGACTTGTAAAACATCCATGCATGAATTTTTGCTTCTCAGACCTCGAATAGATCAAATGCCAAGCTGTATTGGGCTAGTATTTGGTGTCAGTGTACCCCTCTCATGCATCGTGTTTGATTTGGTCCATCCATATTGGAGAGGCAGCAGTAATTTTCAGTCCTTAGGACACATTTTTGATTTGAGAACTAAGCCCACTAGAAACAAATCAGGTATTTTTCCCCCTTCCTAGTTCAGTGCTTTTTAAAAAAATGAGGAATTAATCTAGTGCACAGAATCAGCTGAAGGATGGTCCAAGCAATTCTATTGTGGCAAGTATTGACAGTGGTTAATGCTTAAACAATATAGTTTGCTTTAGTCAGAAGAGAATAATGGTTCGTGGCCTGTGAATTCTTTCAGGTGCCTCACTCCTGACTTTTCCTATACATTGTCTGTATAATACACTGGCTCTTTCTCCCTTCAATATTTGTCAGTGCATAAATGCATTTCTACCCTATATAATCACGGCAGACAGGGACAACATATTGATATGCAGCACTATTTTAGACCAAGGTATGAATATTACATTAGCTGAGTTATCACTATAGGGTTCTAACCTTCAACTATCAAATTTTAAATTAATTCATTTTCAAACTATTAAAATCTTCTCTATCACATCACAGAAATCGACACTATGATGGTAAGTTTTCCTGACAAATGTATTTAGGTCAATACAAACGATGATATATTAGTAGAATTTGTAAGAATATGTTTGCGCTATTAAAAATCTGGAAGAACTCTGCAGCCTGCGGTCACAGTTTGAACCTCAGTAGTCAAGCAGAGAGAAGTGTCAGGTGTGTGATTGGTTCCTTTTCTTTCTACCCCACACCTGATCATGGATCAGAAAACTCAGCTGTTCTGCCAAAGAGAGAATCTGGGCACCATTACCATTCCCTACTCCTCACTGAAAAATCTCTAATGTGCAGATAAGCCCTAGGCTCAGGATTGAGTCCCAAACCAAAGAACAAACTAGATTAAAAAGAGGGCAAAGGGAAAAGGTAAACAGAACTTTTTCCCAGCACATTACTGGCAAACAGAGGGAGGATCAGGGAGCTGAGAAAAGCCCTCTTCCTCAGTTTGCTGCCCTCAGATCTCCTAGCAAGGTCCCAACTTGGTAATGTGTCTCAACGTACTCACTTTTCCCCTAGGAAAAATTAAAAGGCAGAGCAGTTATTTCTTACAGAAACTGATACACTCTTCTGGCATTTAGCTAGAAGTGGCTATTTTATCTTTCTGAACTACAATGTGTGAATTTAAAATTAAAAAGCCAAACCAGTGTAAGAGTTCCCTCAGAACACCACCAGCTGCTTGCAAACAAGCAGCAGAGAAGCATTCAACTCAGTCGTCAGCAACGCAAGAGTTAAAAAGGAACAGCAGCATCACCACTTAATACAGGGGGATCTGCCAATATAGCACTTAAATACAGCCACACATCCCCTTGGCTTCTCAAGGCTTCCTACCTGTGCAGGCCACTGAAGCTAATTGTTTAATAACAGCAGGCTGCCACAGCAGTATGCAGACATCCCTAAAAGGCTATGCAGGAGATTTGCATGAACATTTAGATACCAATTAGAGAGATTTTTTTTTTTTTGTCAGGTTTTTAAACATTCTTAAACCAGCCAGCACCTACATCCATCAAAAGTTTAAACAGTGAAAGCCTATTAGAAAACAAAAAGGTACACAAAATGCAAGGGATTGGATAGGAAGGTGTGGCATAAAACCCTCTAACAAGCATCAGAACAGTACTGACAATCACACAAAATTCTTGCTTCTGTTTCACTTCCAGAAAAGGACTCAAAAGTGCAAGTTACAGGGAACAAGCCACAACTGCTTTCAGCAGGCTTCTACTAAGGGCCATAGATCTGATGACCATTTTCCTCCATTCAACAAACAGCGCCTGGGAAGACAAATATATCCACATGGGAACAGAAGCCATTATTTTATCAAATCGATTACTGCTGAAACCTTTGAGCTCTAAACAAGTCTTCACTAAAGTCCTATTGGCATCTAGGTTAACAATTATCTTTTTACAAGTTCCAAAGACATACTGAAAGTAACAGCACCCCCTGGTTAACCGAGAGCTAATTGATAGAAGAAAAATAGGCAATGGGATTCTGGGATGTTACTATTATAAACAAATTAGTCAATCACTCTAACTTTGTTCTGAATAACAGCAGAAGAAAAAAAAAAAAAGATTTTCAGGATTGCCTTGTAAGGAAGGTACCATATACGATAGCAATGGGAAACCTTATGAAATCCTAGACAGCCCAGTGAAAAAGGGAACCAAAACCTATGGAAATGTCAGTCTATTTTAATTATAAAAATAGAGTACATGAACTCAAGAGAGGGATTTCCCTTCAAGAATTCAGGCTCTAGGCACAACAGAGCTCTAGTTGTCAGGTTTAGGTGGGTGGCCATCTTAATCAACCTGTTTAGGATATATTTTGCATGTCTATATTAGAAATATGAATTCTTCCTAACTGCTTTCTGAAAAGCTCTTTTTATTGAAACACTGTCTCCTCTGCAATGTCTTCTCTCAAGAGTCAAAAGTCAATGCCCTAGGATTACAGGAATCTAGGCTAAAAAATAAACTCTTCCACTTAATGCCTTTCCATAAGCACAGGAACTTCATCTTGGCCCAGAAAACAATAGCAATTCCTGAACTTCAGTGCATGGCAACATAAATTTCTTGCTCAGCTGAAGATTTATCAGCTCTTAAAACTACAAAACAGTCTTCCTCAATCCACTCCTCAATCTTTCAGCATCTTCTTCAGACAACACAGCTTCTTCCAATTTTTATAACCTTTTTCTAAGGGGTCTTAATTTATGCCAAGAAAAACACTGTCTGTTAAATGGCATCATTAGACTCACATGATTTCTTGTGGTGCATGTGAAGTTTTTAGTCTCCTGCATACTAAATGAACCTTACAATATGAAAGAAATTGGTATAAACAGCTGCTTTATTTTGTGCTCTGATAACTAAGGAAAAACAGCCCTCAATGAAGAAGTCATCCTTTACTTGGGGGAAAGTAAATGGGCAAGTAAAAAGTACATGAATAAAATCAGCAGATCGGGCACTGATTTCTTCACCAACATGCTTGAGGTCTGAAGGTGGATATCCCAGCAGCTGTTTCCACAAGCAGAGCTCTACCTTTTCTCACGGATTAATGTAAGATAAGGCTCTTCACCTGCTTTATTTCATTGCCCCAAAATACTCTGTAGATCAAGAAAGAGGCAGCAGAATGAGGAAACACAGATTCAGATTTCTTTTGGTTTCTGTATTCAGATGTAGGATGTGTTGACAGCAAGCCCAAAACTTCCCTCAGGCCACAAAGTCACAGAAAATGGGACAAGAACCATTTAGCAAACAGCCTTGTGATGATGTCCATTTGCAGTCTGATGACACAGGTTCATAAAGACCTGTAAGAAGTTTTCAGGGTTTAAATAAAAATAACTGGGGAATCACCTCCATGTGTCACTACATTATACATTCAATGCCAATGAGCAAATTGGGAAAGGAAAAAAGTGAAAAGTGGGAGCACAGAGGAAGGAACAATATGAAGTCAAACCATTACTTTCTTAGGAGATTAGAGGTGACAGGCAAGAAAGAAAAAGCAGTATTTTCTTTCTACCTCTTCTGAGCACAGGGGCACGCAAGAAATTAGGGGGATAGACACAAACTTATCTACAATATTCTGCTGCCAAGGAAGGATGTTTCTCAAACATTTAAACTTTTTTTTTTTTTTTTGGCGTGCTTTGGGTCTGATCCAAAAGCCTGACACAGCGGCTAGAAATGGTTATTGGATTAAATTCTTAGACAGCACAGAAAATAGCAGGCTAAAGAATCTTAGCAGACTTTCCAAGAGTATTCATTCATCTCTGGCTTGGGAAAAGCTTGTGAAGTGTCAGACTGAAGGAGAATTTTGCCAGGAAAATCTGGGTTTGAACCACAAGAGCAGCTGGCTATAACAGTATTGCCCAGAGAGGTATCAAACAGGTGCTATAACCAAAAAAAAGACAAGTAAACAAAACAATAAAACAGATGTACTTAGTGCCCCGTAAGTAAACTTCTCCATCATGCATAACAAAGCAACAACTCAGAGGAACTTCTGAAAGGCATAAACGTCAATTCAGCACGCAGCTCAAGCTGACCTTTACAATAGAGTTTTTCATTTTCACAACCATTTTCTATAGGAATATAGAACTCCTTTGAAAACCTCCTCCTGGAGACTACTGGAGAAGCACAAGCCCTGGGAACCCTGGTAGTCATGAATTTCCAAGTCAGCCCAGTTACTTGCAAACTCTGCTAGAGATTTGGGCAGGGGAAAAGCAAGCCTTCCCTTTCTTGTCCACCTCTTCAGCTATCCCGGTGTCTGCATCTGGGAGGCATCTCGGCATGGCCAAGCAAGAGTTACGCCCCAGGAAGAATTTGACCCAGTGAGTCACGTTTCTCCACAATTGCTAGCAAACGGTGAAACAATGACAGCTTTCAAAATTCCCATGGCAACAGCTCCTTCTCTCTGCAAACTCTGACTCCACTGGCAGCCTTAACACTGCACAAAGTAGCAGCATACAGAGGCAGTTTGAAGCCTGTAATCAGGTAGCATTACTTTTGTTTAATAAAAAAATGCACAAGCACAAACCACTGACCACGGCTGCCAATGTAACCTTGAACTAAGGCACCCAATCACTGCTCCAGTATGGATCCTTCTGTGTTCCTATCCTTGCAATAATGGGCTTATCTAAAACGTTGGAAATTGGGCTTTTAAGGTCAGTAGGAGACCTTTAAAAGCTCTCCAAATAGAACCAAGGTCGTGACTACTTGTGGTCATTGACATTACAGCAATTTTTTTAAGTACAGGGATATTAATCCCAGGAGCCTGACAATTTCAATTTCAGTAATGACATTCTGTCCACCTAAAACTTTTAGTCGAGTTTAATACTCTTTGCTTCACATACTGATCTGTTTTGTGCTGTTCTTAAGTGTTGTTAAACGGTTGTTTCATTTCACTGTGGAGTTGGCTGACCAAATTTCAGCTGTGCATGGAGTGAAGCCTGTATATTGTAGCATCATTACTCTCAAAGGATCCTAGGTAGTTAGAAAAATACTGTAATTTGATTTTGTTTTTTTTCTTTAAAGCAACTATATTTTGTAAAAGCAGCCACTTATTTCTCTCCCTGGAAGGAATACAATAAAAAAAATTAATTACACCATGCCGTGTTTAACTGAATTTTAAAATGGAAAAGGTCCACTGTAAAAACATCTATTGTATTGGTAATTATGTTAGTAGGGTTGAAACAATATTTTTTAAACAAGCTTGAAGAGGATTAGAACAGTATTTTTATTTCATGCATAGTTAGATGCCAGTGCCCTGACATTATTAAAAGCATATATGCATTCACATGGATAGTTTTAAAGAATCATTGAAATGAATTAAATTTCATGACTGCTTAAGTGACTGCAAAATTTGAGCTCACAAATTTATACCATATAAGTAGGATTTGAACCAAAATCTGCAGACATTTTTCCAAATTTAAATGCTTCTGTTCTGTAGCAAGAAACACCTTCCGAGACACGTATTTGGCTGGGAAAAAAAAAAAAAAAAGAGGTGTCCTCAGCACAGTTAACAGCATCAGCATGGGCATCTAATCTCTGTATCATGCTAAATATTTTATTCTTTGAAGTGATAAAAATCCAACTGTCAAGCATTGCTTGATCTGACGTAACGCCTGGGGAAAGCTAATCAAAAGGAAGTCTTATAGGTTCCCCCTACTTAAATCCACCCACCCGAATAAGCACAAGTTAGAATTTTTATGAGGTGAAAGACTCTGCTGTCACAGCCCAGTGTTAATTGGCACAAAGGTTTGAGAATACTGTAGTTTTACCGAACTGCTTTGATTTCAAGACTTCTGAGCTGAATTTTCTTGCTTCTTTATAATCCTGTCTTAACTATCACTGAGTTTGAAGTGAGAAAGGAGCTTAGACAGATCTATATCAGTGTTCATTCATGCCAGACTGTTGCATTTTCATCTCAAATAGGGTTTGAAAAAAATTCAGATTGAGGGCAGGAGTAGCAGGGAGAGCACAGGGAATGCTAATCCTCTGTTCAGCTCTCCTGGGAGCACCAGGTGATGATTAGTCATTGGCCACCAAGCCAACAGCCTCTTATTTTCCTCTCCGACTCTTTCAGACAAGGAAAAAAAAANNNAAGAAAAAAAAAAAAAAAAAAATCTCATCCCTTTCCCCTCCCTCTCTGAGGCTGTACAGCAGAGGCACTGATAAAGACAGCATGCACTTGAGGCCTTTGCAGAAGACCACCTCCCAGACATTTACTTCCCAACTGCTATGTGAAGCAGGGACATGCACAATTCAGCAACAAAATAAGCCAAATACAGCAAAAGAAGATGCAGCTCTGGTTTACTTCCATCTCTCAGTTTTGTTCCAATGGTTCGTTATCTCTTATCTCTAGCCTTACAGCATTTCGTTTACTTGTGTTAAACACTCCTTTGCTGCCTCAGTTCCCAGCCATGCCAGAGTACTTCAGAAGTCTGGATGTCCTCTATTTTCATCAAGTGAAAATATTATAATCAAGACTGTAGACCATAAATCACCACAGGTCTCCACCTCCTATTGAAAAAAACAACCCCAAGATGCAAAAGCAGGGGTACATGTGTACTTGTATCTGATACCAACTGGCTTCAGAAGAGGTGATGAAACCCCAAATTAACCTTGCACTACAATATGAACAGGAGGAACTGTCACTGCTTGAGGACTGACAAAATGTTTTACAGATTACCTGGAAAACTGGCAGTGATGGATAAAGAACCATATTTCACCTGTAGCACTCAGTTTCAAGAGCAATCTTGTTTTTTCTTTAAAATTTTCAGCCATTTTACATTATAAAATTCCCTCTGCATTTACAAATAAACTGATGCCATTTCACCTGATCCTCACATCCATGACTCATCAACGCAAGATTCAAGCCATCTCTGGGACTAAGAAGAGATTTTGTAATTTTTATAAAATAACGTCCTGTGGGATTTTTTTTTTTTTTTTTTTAAACTTTTAAGTATCTGATGAAAGGATCTTAGGGGTCACACTTCATACCATTTACCATGTAGCTTTCAGCTTGTTTCAATTTGTTTTTATTTATGCACTGAAAGGACAGATTTTCTTCCTCCTTATTTTCATAGAGCTGCCTTTACTAAAAAAAATAAGATTCCAATTCTGCCAGCTTTGCTTATCAAATTAGAGCCAAGTGTAATAAAATGGCTGTTGGACAAAGATTTTAACAAGGTACCCAAACATTATCACTTTCATAATATTATGCTCCACTAATAGCTTTCTCCCAATATTTTCTCAAAAACTTATTTAAGCCATAAAGCCTTGCAAAGATTGCCCACGTTTTACAACACACAGTACACAAACTTTAATCTTATTTTACCTTTTTCTTTGCAAGTACTCATGCAGCTTCCAGTGTCTAGTAAATATTATGTCTTGTCACAGATAACCAGCCATTCAACTAATTGGAGATTTCTATTAAGATTTCTCCTAAATTCTCCCTTCCAGTAGCATTTATTCATCCAAATTCATCTCCCTGAAAATGAAGTCCTACACTTTCTCTGTATTATCAATTTCTGTAGGAGATACTGGTATCATTTGGGATTAAACAAGCAAAAAATCTTTAAGTCTGCAGAATTTATTCATACTGTAAAGTCTTGAAAGCACCTTCTTAAGCCATTGAAGACAAAACTCTCAATCTATTTTAGTGTTGTGGAATACACAGTCCTCTTTTCCATGAATTTGCTTTGCTTTAATATCCATATTCAGTAAAAAAAAAACAAACCAAAAAAACCCCAAAAAACCCCACCCAACAGGGATCATCAAATATTAGGAAAGAAACTGACTACCAAAGGAGAAACTTCATTTAAATTAATTCATAATGCATTTCCTGTACAAAAACTTCAATATTTAGTTCTTTATCAGAGCATTAAACACAGAAAACCTCATTTCACATTCATACAGGTTTGTTCATGAGTCACCCGTACAACAAGAAACGAGATAAGGTGAGCACAAAACTAAACAAACATCCTTTCACCAACTGTCTATCTGGTAACTTTCATCCGCCAAGGCGAAGTTACGTTTTACCTCTGTCAATTGTATCAACACTAATTAATCTAACAGTAACCTTCTCCTGAATCCTCCCTTCCGTATTTTAAAGGTAACCGTTATCTCATAAATCAAAATCCTTGTCTGATTGTCCTGCAGGTCTGTATGTAATAAAATTCCGCTTATAGAAGTTGCCTGTGGGAGATGCTTCTTCCTTTATCTGTCCTTTTTATAAGTGAAGTTGGACCCAGCTTCTGACAATTCAATCTATCTGCCATTTAAGTCTACAGTCTAACAGTTTCATACAAACCATGTGGAGTTTCGACTCAGGGTCTTGGGTTTTTGCCCACCTCCATGTAGTGGAGGAAGTGAACTATTCCTAGAGCACATCTTGACACAGTCCCACAGCCCAGCCTACCGTAAAACAATCTCTATCAGCATACATTGGCAGACTGCACAGGTTTAAATCACACCAGGAAGCAGTCAGGACAGGTGGCTCAAAAAATACAGGCTTCCAGGGAGCCAAAACCTGACTTTTTGGAACTAATTTTATTTTAAGAAGTACGCTTTCCCTGTCAGCCTCCAGGAACGTAGCTTGCTTGAGAAACACCTCTCAGAGGCACTGGCTGGCAGGACGCTGTCAGATTGTTTCCAGTACTTTGGGTTTAAAACCATAAAGGAATGGCATTTATAGTTTCATTGATTAAAAATAATTTTCCCTTCATTTAGGGAGACAATGTCTTTGCATCAAGATAATGGGATGTACTGTCTAAAAAGTCAGCAATATATCCTTTTGCAAAAGTGAGTCTTGGGGAGAAAGGGCACAATTATTCAAAAAAGTGTTTGCAGGAGGGACTGAACAGTGTAACTGGCTGGAGATCTCTGCCTTGTTATGGATATTCAAGGAAGAAAGATGTGTGGAGACAAGGAACTGGAGGATTGATGAGAACAGATAATGAGACCCAAGTCTATCACCTCTAGCTGAAGCTTGACCTAGGCTAAAAAGAAGCAGAAAGCAGAACTGCAACATGTTGGGAAAGAGAGGTCACCTCAGCCGATTCTGCCAAGCACCCTCACCTGAAAATACATCAGCAAGGCCCAGGAGGCCCATATGAAGTCTGACCTGCCCCTCCGCCGGATACGAAACCTCTGATTAGGACAGGGGCCTTCTGATGGCCTATGCAGGTGATGCTTGGACAGCACATGTTGTACAGAGAAAGGATTCCCACACACGTTTTTTCTTCTTCCAGACTTGGCAAAAATGCTTCTTTCCACACGTGCAAGTGTCTGAATAGGTGCTCCCTGCTTCACACCATCACTGCTCTCCCAGTATGGGTAAGTTCAGCCAGCAGCACATTATCCTATTATTTATCCATGCAAACACTCCACTGCAAGGGGTCACAGATGCCATGATCCTACGGAAACATTACGAGACTGTGCCTGTATAAGGCCACTGGCATGAGGGGGTGTATTTGCTTTCCCCAGACAAGCCTGATGATATTGATAAGGGTACAAGGCTTCTGCAGGAACAATAGGAAGATTGGGGGGTTTATTTTTATTTTTTAAAGACCTCAACTATGCAAAACCTCAAGAGTGATTTAACAAACAGGGTTTCTAAGAGCCAAGCAGTGCCCAAAAAATGCGTTTAGATAAAGGTATTAAAAGGTTGGTGATTTTCAAAATAGGGATAGATTATTCTAACCTGCACTTCTACAAGGGAGTTACAAAGTATTTTGGAGCTTAAAATTAAAACCAAAAAAGCCCAAGAAACACACCCCAAAGCTATTGCAACATCTTGTAAAAAAAGCTAAAAGACTTGTGAATGCAAAAGCAGTCCTGCCCTGCCCGCAGAACTACCCCAACTCTTCCCACTTCCACAGCTCCAACACTAACGGGCAGGTAGCATCCTCCTGCTTGCTCTGCAGCTTCAATAAATACTGCACTGCGAGAGTAACGGTTCCTGCTCCAGCTAGCTAGAGCCTCACTGATTAGAAAATACACAAAGCACCTGCTGCCCTGGGTGGATCAGACAATTGCACTACCACATACAGAAGTAGCCTGCGTCTTTAGAAGGATGAAACACATCTACAAACTCTGATTTCGATTCTAGTCTCAGCTTTCTCAGCCTTCTGGATGGCTCAAGACAGATAATGGCTTTCTTTTCTCCCTTACAATGATGGGGGGGGCAATAATCTCTGGCCTTACAAAAGTGCTACAACAAGTAAGGGTATCTTAGACACTCCCTCAATGAAGTCAAAGTTAAACACAACAAATGCACAAGCCACTGTGCTCTCAGTGTGATTTTTATGGCCCAGACGGTACCTGAAGATTTGATGGTAAGAAACAAGTATTTTCCTTGTGAAGAAAAACACTGGAAACAGAAGTAATGGATGCACTAAAGATCTTTAAAACAGCATTATTGCTACGTTCGGGGTTAATCAGGCCCATACAATTTGGTACAGAATTAATCATCTAGGACTGTAGTAATAAAGTCTCACTTGGAGGCTGCATCTCTGCTTGGCGTAGGCCCAGGCATGCACACTCTGTCAGATTGCTGAAAAACCATGGGGAAGAAACAGAAATAGTCATCTTCCCTACCCAAGTGCCTCAGGCATTCTCTCCATCACACCAAACAAGGAGACACAACATCTTCCGTCACAACTTTGCTGGATTTAGTGCAGGTACAAGACATTTTTCTGTGCTTTTTCAGTCATGCAGCAACTAAGAGTTTCATTACAATAACGTATCAAATTTCTATCATAATTAGCTTTATTTGCTCTTAGTTCTTGTTCCCAAAAGGCACACTAGATACTAAAATAGATAAGACTGGTCTAAAATAAAACATTAACTCTTATTGACTGAATAATTTTCTCATCGACAGTGAAACAAATGAAACTACATAAAGTTAAACAGTAATGACTTTTCTGTAAAACTTCTAATAAATGAATATTGGTGCTGTTAATTGCTATTAATTCTAGCTTAGTTATGATTTGTGGTATAGGCAGTTGTAGTACTTTTCACCAAAAATGCATCAAACTCAGACATGCTCTGTTTCCTATTAATGTCATCTCTCAGAGCTGGGGGCACACACAGACTGGAGGCATCTGTTACACACTGAACAGGGCACTGCATGCTTCTCTGGTTCAGGCAGCCAGTGTGCAGGGGTAGGCTGCTGAGGAAAAAAGAACAACCCACATTTCAGTCTCCCTGTGCCTCTTATCCCCTTTCAGCTCCACTGAGGATGCCAGAACGCCCTTGCCTTTGCATGTCAGGAACATCAGGAGGACGAGACTGCTCTCGGTTATCATACTGGTAACAAAATATTTGGAAGCAGAGGAGAGAAGCGTATTCATGCCTTCTTCCTTTCTTGTTCTCATCATGAGCAGGACTAGACATAGGCTAGTCCCAGCTCTACACAGTAATTTAAAATCAATATAATCACAGTGAACTTTGTCACCTCTGCTTCAGCTGAGTAGGTTTTTCATTCAGGTCCCTTGCCATTTTTCTCCCTGAAAATAAGTTCTTCAGTTTCTAGTCTGCCTTGAAATGAAATAAAGCCATCCTTGGCTTCAACACAGCACATAAGCAGTCTCTCAAGAAATGCAAGACACAGAGCAAACTTCCATCATATACACACCCCTACATTCAAACAATGATTGCTATTAAATATTTAGGACCCAAATATTTATATACAGTCAATTGAATTGAGCATTACTTATCCTCCAGGGAATTCTTACCCTCCCTCAGCACAGAAGGGAGGACCAAAGTGCATTTCCTATACTTACTAATAACACAGTAACACCTAAGGCTATAAATAAAACCTTCCCACTAGATGCAAGACCTTGGAAGCAAACATACGAATCTAGTATAAAAGAAGATATAAAGATCTTGTTGCTAGCCAACATAAACAAATGACCATCTCTGCCCCAAGGAGCTTACAGTGTAAGCTCCAAAACACAGTAATGCAGGGGAAAAAAAGAAAAGGTGAACGCTGTAGGAGACCTTTCCCACAGATGTACCCTTCACTCAGGGATACAGGCAATTGGCAAGTCTGACAGGCTACAGGGTAATGCCCCAGGAAAGGAACAGTTACTAGTACCAGAAGATACTACCACCAAACCATCGCTGTAGGTCCTAGTGGGAGGATTTACAGCTAGCATTTTGTACAGAAGAAATCACCAGCTAGACTTTGTTAATCGTGTTATCATGCTCACTAATTCACACATCTCTCCTACAGCAAAACCTTTTTATTACAGAATTTCAAAAACCAATACTTGAATTTTAAACTTTAATATGAACTTACATTTTAAAACATTAAATTATCCAGCGAAGCGGACGTGAATGTGAAAAAAGGCCATTTCCTCCATCATTTCATTAAATTTGAAAGTACTTATTTATTTTAATAAGTAGAGATGTCCATATGCCAGGAAATTAACATCAAAGAATGTTAAATATGCCCAGTATCACTTAAAAGCCTATGGAGTATTATGCATTTTCAAAAATAGCACAACTCAGCAAAACTACTTTCCCCAGCAGTTACTTTTTAGTACAATAGTACTTTGGGGAAAAAAAGCTGCAAATGTTTACCATACTCTGCACTCCAATTCATACAAAAATTGTAAGATGCAATGTTGAGTCACCTGTCCAGACACCACACCACAACCACCTTCCCTAATTTAAGGTCTTCTGTGAATGCCACACAGATGGTTGTCTAAGACGCACTCTTCCAAGGGCTTCTGTGCAGACCTGCTTCACTGGCACATAAGGATCAAGACCATGGATGGCCTCAAACAGAAAGGTTGCAGGGACTTGGACTGTTTGCTCTGAGGAGTTATACTTCACTTAGCACAACAGGACAGAATTGTGACTAGTATTTGGATCACTTGAACTACCCAGACATTCTCCAGCCTTAAGAACCCATCTGCTGAAATTGCAGGGACTTCCTCGCAGAAGTGGGACTTAACTGGCATGTAATCTGAAAAGCTACTCATGAGAACTTGCAATTTTGAATAGAGGCCCAAAATGGTTTAGCCTGGTTTCCTAATAAAACAGGCTTAGGCATTTGAGCCTTCTATTGCATCTGGTCTACGAATTCCCCTTCCTTCCCCCACCACTTTTGAACATGCTGGCTAACTCCGACCAAATCTGAGAGAAGTGGGTGATCTTACAGATGATACAGCATAGCCACCGGTTTTGTGAAGTGCAAGTGTCAACACGGGAACAGTGGCAGGGAGCACTACTGAAGGCCACAAAAGAAGCTCAAAGCTTCTTAGGCATTGGGGATTCTTCACAGGAATATGAAGCACTTAGTTCTGTTTTTTTTAACAGGAGAGAGAGGGAGGGCTCTTAGTACCTTCTCCAGCTCATAGTCCTCACCTCATTACACCCTGTTTCAGCTATTCATGCATTTATCACCAAGCCATCTCTCAGATGGCTTGTACGAATTTAAGGTAGAGGTAACTTTTCTGTGTTTGCACTGAGAGCAATTAAGTCCTGCAGACATCTGGGGAGCCCTTGTGCAATATAAACAGTAACTGAACTACATACACTGAACCCTTCTTTACAAAAGTCACATCCAATTCTCTCTGCAAACCTATCTTCACATAGCAAATCCCCTTCCTCAGAGATCAGCCTATGATAATACCATATCATGCAGATAAGTGTCTCAATTTCAAGTCTCCAGCGACAGAAATATAAATTAAAAACATGATCTGAAGTGCCACAGAAGCTTCCAAGTTGGAATCTATCTGAAAAGTTCATGTCACCTCTGCTTAGGAGCAGAGTAGCATCTGGCATGTAAAATGGCTTTTCATACCCCAAGGGGCCAGAAGGCTTCAGCAGCAGCCTGGGCCCAGCAGCCTGAAACACACCACCACACCTCGGGAGCAAAAGACAGCATGTATAACCGAACATGATCTCAACTCTCCATGACTTCACTGCCATCGTTACCTCAGGGTAAATCTTATTTTTGTACTTGAGAAATACATTCACACAAATGCAAAGCAAAATCACGTAACATTCAATTCTTCATTCTGAGTGCGTCTACTTACCAGTTTGTTCATACAGGAGCTTAACACATGGGATTGACCCTAGTGCTCAAGGACCAGATGATGTGAAATACGGTAAAGTAGTCCTGTGACGTCCTGATCCAGCACAGTGCAAAAGCATGTGATCAACATTTAAGGGAGCTTCGTCACCTCAGCTCTAGCTGTGAGTGTATTACAGGCAAGTTGAAGGAGACAGGAGACATTTGTTTCACTATGCCACATAGGAAAAGCAACTGAAACTACAGTCCACATACCAATACTCATCACCTTCAAGCATTCAATTGCAGGGAGGGTTCCTCTTTTGTTCATTTCTGAGGAAATTTATACACCAAGACAGTCGAGAAAGTCTCGGAAGTGAGTCAGAAATAAAGAAGCCCACATGAAACAGCTCCCGGGCTTTATGGCAGCCGGACAACTTAGATGTTGGCCTGAATGCTCTAATTACAGCAAGGTAAAAAAAGGAATACAGGCCAGCTTCAGAGACCTCAGTTCAGCCCTCTGCTCAGCCACACTTGGGTAATCCGAGACACAGCACCCAGACTCTCTGTGCCCTCCTGGTCTTTACAGCTGTGGTCACAACAGGTATTCAAAAAGCATGTAGACAAGGCACTTCATGACATGGTTTAGTGGGCATGGTTGATAGTTGGACTCTATGATCTTAAAGGTCTTTTCCAACCTAAATGATTCTATGAACATGACCTTACCTTACAGCAGCTATGCTAGGATAGATGTGTACCTGCAATCCTATAGCAGTGTGGAGCAAACATGCATGAAGTAAGACTGCATTCAAAGAGAAATGTAGGGGAGGAAAAGTTTACTTCAGCCACGGATAGAACAGACTGGCTTAGGTTAAACTCAGCAGTACTGTTTGGAAGACAACAGGCGGGAGTTTCTTTGAGGTGGAATAAGATAGAAGGCCTAATACTCATGGCAGCAAAGACTCCTTTAGTGGAAGAGTTGCTTGCTGGTCAAGTCAGTCCACTTAAGTATTTTTAAAGCAGTTACATGTCTCAAAGGCATCTCACCCTCCTGAGGGTTCAACCATAAGGACTCCGTGAGTCAGTGATGCCCACCAGTCCTTCATATGTCAGCTCAAGTTGCAATCTTCATATGTCTGCAACAGGGACATAGGGCTCCTAATTCTTCACGAATGGTATCAGTCATCTCACTAAGTGTCCTCAAAACATTATCAACACAGTCCCACTCACCTCACAGCTGGGCAGTACTAAGAGATGGGAGTGGGTGGGAACACATACTTTAGGAAACATTCATTCAGGGTTCAATTGAATTAAACCCACTTGCTTTCCCAGCTCTACAAAAACAGCAGCTTGATACTCAGGTTCTCTGTAAGGCTTGACATTAACTTTATACCGCAGAGCAACAAACCTCTTCAATAAATCATTCCAGTGCCAATAGCCTCCCTCAGATAGGAAGGCTACAGAGATGACCCTTAAGAGTTCAGAGGAGAGTTAAAAACATTTCCAGAAAATCATTCAAGTGCTGTTTAAAGATGTAATTTATATGCACAGCTCTGCACTCCATTGCAGGATTTCATATTTATTTAATTTGATGGTTAAAAGTATGCCCATCCAACTCTTTGGGCACACGCAGTCTTTAATAAAAAAATTTGTACTTTAGAGCCAAATGTTCAGTGTATTGAATAGGAAAAGAATGCCTTCTTACTCAAGCCCAACATTGTCCCAACCCCACTGGAAAAAACCGAGAGCACCAAACAGACTGAGAGCTTCAACAAAGCAGCCAGCACAGGGAGAAGTTCAGTCTGCTGCTGAAGGAAGAATTAAGCTCCATAGCTGGATCATCTCCAGGAAGGCCTCCTGTTAGCTCGGGAGCTTCACAACACCTGTGCTACTGACATGGTCTCCCCCAAGAAGAGGCAGTCTCCAAGGCAACCAAGATCTCTTAATTAGCATTTGATATGGTTGGATGTGTGGTCTAAGGAACCGTGCACACCACTGGGACTTGGGCTGAATTTCCAACTCTGCTGTATGCCATAAGGGGTATATCAAAGAAGTTACTTAAACTGCCCTGCCCTTCAGTTCCCACCATGTAAACACATCTACCTCAGAGATATTACAAGAATTAGGACACCCTCAACTGCCAAGCACTCACACTGCAGTACCAAAGGACACCTCAGAACGTACATAGATGAGACTCTCTAATTCTACTACCTTTCTCTAATAGGCATATGACACTCAACACAAGAAATGCATGGCACCTCTACCCACCTGCGGCAGACACTGCCCCACCAGCAGCTGAGAAGGCGCTGGGTGGCAATGCCCTGCCAGCAGCCCACTGCAGCACTGCTTCTGCTCACCCTTCCCTTTGCAAAAGAACCCAGCAGGGCAGATGCACTCCTCTTGCAGGCAGGGGATGCTTTTTCAAGGATTGTAATGATTAAAAACTGTAAGTCTTTGATGCCACGTTCTGCAAGATGGAGACACGTTCTGGGAAAGGGGAGAGATGGGGCAATTCCTGAGGCAGAGATACTGAAAAGAAGACTATCTTCTGAACAGTGACTGGAATGACACAAAGCAGCCATCTGACATTGCAAAAATAATAGAAATAATTCTACATCTACTGCATCAACTGCAGTAATGGCCTTGCTCAGCCCTTTTCATACAAAGACTTCACTTATATCCTGCAACTAGAATTCTGATTCATTCCTTGATTATTTCATGCTTGGACTATTACAATAATGTTTGTGCCAAGCCTTTTTTTTTTTTTTTTTATCCACGCACTACAAGGCTATTCAGCGCCTCCCTGCTTGCTTTGTTTCTCACTGCAGTATCCTTGCTGTTCACATACTTTTTTTCCCCATTGTTTTTCTCCTATATGCGTTCAGTTACATATGAAATCAAGATTGGAAGTTCAATGTATTACTGTAATCGTTCAAGAACCTCAAGGCCACAGGCTCCAACCTTCTGTGTATTCTCCAGTCCATTTGCTGAGCTTGTACCACAGCTGCTACCCCAATACTCCATCTTTCTTTCGTATGTTTAAAATATAGGCGTTTCATATGTTTTTATGTCTAAAGAGGTTGAAATGTTTTATACTGTTTCCTGTTTCAATAGCTAGAAATCAGTTAAATCGACAACTTTTTTGCTGCACTTCAGCACACTTTCAGTTTTATGAAACAGTGCACTGGTTGTTGTCATTCCAGAGGTTTTCTACAAATGTCCCAGTGTTCACACTGAAAGAAAAATGCAACAAAAAGCACAGTACGTTTAAAGAAGTGAGAGGTCCCCCCTCCCCAGCAAAAGCAGCTCTTTGTGCTTCCTCATTTCAACATAGATAGCCAGAGCTGTGCTTGCAGCAGTGCAAAGTAAAAATACATTGATGTAGTATTGGAACAACTGTATCTGAAGCTCTGAAGATTTCATCTGGCATCTGTTGTAGTTATTTTATGCTTTTTGTAGTTATTTTATACTTTTATGCTGTGGTAGGGAAATGCTTCAAGAAAGAAAGAGAGTTGAGGGAACGTCTGGTTCTTTGCACCTCTTGTATTTAAGCTTCTGAAAGCTGTTCATCTGCCAACAGCCTATCTACTCAAAAAGAGTAAAGAAAAAATTCAGAGCATTCAAAAATCAGAGCTTTGCTTTAATGTATTTAAGACATGAAAAACAATCAACTTCCAGAAAGAACCTTGCCAAAAAAAGAAGAAAGGCAATTTCACCATAACCGTGTCCAACATTTAAAAATTCAGTCAACCATTTCATTATAGAATGGATACCAGGATTGACTATGACAATACTTGGAATAAACTGTAAGTGTGGCACATGAGAAAAGGTGGCAAGAAGTAGTAAACAGTATTAATGGTATTCAATAAGGAAATCGTGTCTGTGTCTAAGTAGAAACTAAATTACTATCTGAGGTTTTCTTAGCAGATTATTTAGAAACTTGCCAATAGACAAACAAAGTAAATGACAAGACTCTCAATCAGAGCTGTGTTCCCCAGCAAAATGGCTTAGTAAAAATGATAGAGACTACTTGGACTGCTTCTGGCAAGTCTGGCTCTCCTTAGAGGACTGCTAATGTTAAATACTCGACACAAACATGTGATTGTGAATTCTTTATTCACCCTAGCTTATGGTTAGGAAGATATATCCTGTTCTCAGGGATAGGAACTCAAACTTATTTCTTCATCCTCATAAAAACAAAAGATAGTATTTTGTATTTGTTACTTGACAATGTAGAATAGCTAAAGAAAGATAAAAAGCATTCACCTCCTAGTAAGCGCACATTTTGATACCGATTCTGCAGACATGTCTAGTGCACATTTGTACAATGCCTAGCTCATGGACTTCAAGACTCATTACCCAGTACCGTCAGAATACAAACAATCAAAATATACAGATGGTATTTCCCATTTATTTGAGAAAACACAAAGCAGTATACCACTTGCTTTAGTTGTGCACATTAAAAATCAGGCTTCATGCTTAGACAGTAACAGCAAACTCTCAAGCTATGGTTTTCCATGTTTCTCTTATGAAAAAGCGTAGCATTGATTTCTGGAACAACTGTTACTCTAATAAGACTGCACATAGAAACGAATGCATCACAGCTGGTTTCAGCAGGGTTCAGTGAAGACTACCATTAATCTCTGATGAATGCAGATTAAAATATTCAGAGCTTAGTTTACTGATCAGATCAGATATTAATGGGAATATTTTTCCTAGTTCTCTCAGCTTAGTTCCTCTTTAGAACGTCTGCTTAAAAGGGTGAGGAAGGGACAGCGCCAGAACCTGCTCATTTTGACCATCCTGCATTTAACGGAGGTGACTACTCTCACAGTGGAACGATAACTGTGCACAAGGTATGCCAGAGTTTTGGTCAATATCAAGATTTATTATTCTGAGGGACAGAAAGAGTGAAATACTGACCATGGCAAATAGGCCATTAGTTACCTCTCAGTTCAATAAGTCTTGATACTTTCCTTACTATGTGCTGATTATTTCCTGTCCAATTCACATTAGCAGCTTATTTAATGAGAACAATCTAAGCAAAGAGAGAAAAATTCACACATTTACAAAGGACATTACCAAGTTACATTTCATGACAGTTAAGACCATTTGCTATTCTTTCAGGAAATAACCTTTACTGATCTTTCCTGTTTTAATGCCAGCAATTGCTTTTGAGAAGAACACTCAATTCTTATATTTACCCCTGGTTATATTTTAAATAATAGCACCTTAAAGGACAGCAGTAACTGCCTAAGTGTTGTAGGACAAAGCATTCACACACTGATAGCGTCCACTAGGATGACAGCATGGCCACAGTTCCTATTCTTAATGGACACTTTTCCCTGCTCACAGGGTCATCCCTACTCTTGTGAAGCCTATTTTTCTTCTATTAACTTCTAATGTTCATGGTAGTTGCACAGAATCTCGGAGAGAAAGGATCCAACATTTTAGACAGAAAAAACATCAGTAAGGACATACATAAAGAATGAAAGCATCGTAAGTAGTGCTAATAATTTCACACAGAAAATGAGATATCAGAGGTACAAAAAGAAAAGGGGTGCCTTCAATACACCATAAGATTAAAGAGAAAAAACAACTGTATGCATTTTCTACATGGGGTTCTCTTTACAAAGCCATAGTTAAATAAAAAGTTAAAAAAAAAGCATATGCATCCTTGGCCAGTGTCTGCTTTTTTGTTCTCTGAGGTGCCCAAATGGTTTTGATTACTTAAAAGAGAGTATTCCTTGAATTAGTCAGCTTGCAACGCTAAGGCTGATCAGCAGAGCAGCCATCAAAAGAGCAGGGTACACCAGCCCTGCCAGTGCCAGCATGACAGCTCAACTGTGAAAATCCAGTGACAAAAGCACCATTGCCTACCACATCCTGCCCCAGGACAGTGCAGCCTCCCATTCCATACCCACTGATCACACACGTTAATACTGGGAATAATTAGACATCACATCTTATATCTGAAGACTCCAAGAGGAGTTTCCCCAGTTTGAGTAACAGAGTAAGGAGCAGTATTTCCCCATAGCCACTGCTGGTTTTCCACAATCTCATGCGATGATTGTCACATTAACTTTATATAGTAGTTCTTCAGAAAAAACAGATATGAGTAGGTATAGGCCCTTCAGAGCTACCATCACTTCAGACACAAGCATCTGCATCAGCATCTCACGATAATCTCCTGAAGTCCTGACCCTCTCACTACCCTGCTCACTACTTTTTGGGCTACTGCAAGGCAAAATAGGGTCTGCTGAGGTCACCAGCGAAGTGTTCTCAGCACTGACAGATGCAACACTTGATACTGAGAGGCATCTTTAAATGTCTGGAATATTATGCTCTGTGAAATAGCATACATTACGCAAGGGAGGACCAGTCAGAAAGCCCTGGATCTGGTAGACATTTCAGTTGCGTATTACTGTAGGATTTCTTTCAAGTTCTGTTTTGTTTTTCTTAAAAAAACCACCTTATATATTTACCAAAATATTTCCACACTGATGACAAGGCAGCTGAACTACTATTTGTCACTATTACGGGTATTATTAACATACTGAGTTCTGTGGCAATTATGAGGATGTGCTAAAAATCATTTCAAACTTGTCCATTCAGTGGTTAGCCTAACAGAAAAGATTATTATGGAAAGAAAAGGCTGCACTGAAGCACATTTGGGATCCACACCTACTTCTTGCCTTGACTGTGCTGCTCCTATTCCACATTCCTGTTACACTGCAAGTAATGTGGCCAGTCGCAGCTTAAGAAGTCTTTGGCAAACTGTAAGACACGATCATGGAATAAATACTTTGCCAAAACATACACAAATACACACACAGAGAGAAATCCCCCTAGAAATGTAGTCTGAGCTTCCCGAAAAATCCTAAAAAGAACATCTAGGAGATTGCAGTCTCTGTTCAGTTTTGCAGTTCCTATTTAAAGACAAGTTAGTCTTCTGTTTTCAGTGTTTGCTCACATCTGAATTTGGTTTAAAGAGCTGCTAGCATAGACTTAACGAAGTTTCTTCTGAAAGGCTGATTGTGTTTCCTTCTGTCTTGTTGACAGAACCCATTTAAAATGGGCTTTCTTCATTTAATTATCTAGTCTTTATTTTTGCAAGTTTTATTTCTGAACTGGAATAAATGTTATAGTCCGAATTGTGTCTGTAGACAACAGGCTTATTTCATAAGGCTTAAAGAACCTTTCCTTTACAATCAGTGAAGCGAGAGCTCTGTGGTGCAGGTTCCGTGGCTTTGTCCAGGGAACATGCAGGACAAGCACAGGGCACGGAAGTTCACAGGGTCCTGTTGCAGGCACATTCAGGTGCGTAGGTGCCTTACACAAATGTTACAGACCCGAGGACTGTCTGACTCCTGATCAATAATTCAAGTTTATCGTCTCTAAACTCTTGTGCCTGAGAGGAGCAGTATTACCAGGCAGAACATGGTAATGCTATAGATCACTCATGAAACCAGGAAAATTCCAGATCTCCAGAGTTTAAACCAGCCTCTGGACCATTCACCCTTCACAAGAGCATGGAGCAGCAGAAGGGTTTGCTGCAGGCTACAGAGGAATTACTCTAAAAGCACAGTATAGGACAGATATATCCTGCGGAAGATAAAGACTTGAGGGCCTTCTGCAAAACTGCTGTGCCCTTTTTCTACCCCCAGGCAGGAAAACCACAACTGGCTGACTGCTTTCAGACCTCTCTACCCCCACCTCAGGATTTATTACAGAACACTTAAGCCCAAAAATACAAAAGCTCTGCAAGCAGCCAGGCAGAGCCATAAACATAGAGAAGCCTCTGCTGCTATAAATCAGTACAGCTCAACTGAAATCAATACAAAGCCTAATGTAGACCCAGCAGAGACATGGGTGCTCTGGTCAATATTGGGGCTCAACAGATGGCTGTCCACTGATGGCTGGCAGAAGCTGTCCTCATCTTATTTACTCTAGCTGGCAAATTCCCTTAGAATAACTTCAGATTCACCAGCGCACAGTCTAGCATAACTTTCTTCCCTGCCCGTAATTGCTGGGGCTGGCCCAGCAGATGTTGTACAACTAACCGTAGGGGAGCTGGCCTAACCATTTGAGGATAGGGAAGGGAAGCAGCCTACCAGATAATGTCTGTAAAAGAGCTTGGAAACCACTGACACAGGCTAATTGCTTACTGCAGAGTAAAGTTTCCACTCTCTGCAGGCTCATTTGATGTAAGCTTCCTAGTCATGTCCAAAACCCTACCAGCAGGACAAACGTTGTCAGTACATAAACTGCTTAGCCAAGACCTGCTCAGGGTTCCTGGGAAATATTCTGGGGAATGAGGAAGCAAGGAGAAAGAAACAGGTAACACGATCATCCTCCTCACTGTGCTCAGCTAGAAACAAACATCTGTCTGGCATCTGGGCTCTGCACCAGCCATTTATTCCCATCTTCAACCTAAACACAGAAGCTAGGCATTTTCATTACCTCCAGTCCCCTCAGTGAGCAAATATGGACAAAAGACATCAGATAAGAGAGGCTGAACTGCCTGAAAATCCCACATGGAGCTGGAAGGAACCGAGGGGAAGAAAGAGAGAGAAACTCCTACATATAAAAAGCCATGACAAAGCAGCAGCCCGTAGAAACATCCAATTGCTAACAGGTGGGGAAAGGAGCCCGTGCTCTAATTGCTCATCTTAATTTCCTCCCTTTCTCAGGGAGATGCTGGCAATACTGGGACTCCTGCAGGATGTAGCACCGACCCTGGAAAATTCCTTTAGAGATTACCATGTCTTTCCCCAGTCTCTACATACTTTTGCATTTTCCCCCTCAGACACAACCCAAATCGTTGCCTGCAACTCAGCAGTCACATTTAGCACACGGCCCTGCCCCTCCTGCTCCCAGGCTCTCCATGGCTCAGCAGGGCAGAGCTGCTCCTCCTCACAGGCAGAGACTGCAACGCGGCTCGGGAAGACACCAGATCTCCATCCACTTCCAGGATGGGCTTGCTCAGATGCGGTACACGCACAACACATACAGCGAGGGCACGCAGTACCTAGGCCGTTTGCTCACACCTGTATTTCATGTCACTGAACCTTTGGCAAAGACCCAGGTTTCTGCAGCTGGAACACTTAGTCTCAAACCACATACCCCTGGAATAGCATTTCAAGTCACTGTTCAAACAGTAGCTTGACAAAGCATCCCGAGAAAACAATATTATATCCTCTTCTGGTTTCTTGACAAGTGCTGGTAAATATATAATTTCCACCTTTTCCATCTCCTAATTTACTCCTTTTATCAGCAATAGTGACAAAAAGGTTCTAATTAGATAGCGCTAATCAGGTAGAATGGCATGTGATTGACAGCTGAGAAATCACTATCTGTCCTCTGAAAACAGATTGGCTATTTTCCTCATAAAAGCAGATTTATCAATAGGCAAAAGGATACAAGACCCCAACAGTAAGGTATAATTACACATCAGGACTATACATTGTATTTTGACATAAATCTAAAAGGATTTGTGGGTGGTAAAAGCTTTTTTTGGAGGCGTGAACAAGTTATATTACTCATAAAGGAAGAACAACACCATCACAAAAATAGAATTAAGAAAACTGTCTATGTATAACTGGTGTGTGGTGGGTTTGTGATTTTTTGTTGCTTTGTTTTGGGATTTTCTGGGTTTGGTTGGTTTGGGGGGGTTGGGAGGGTGGGGTTGTCCTTCCCCCTCATGCCCCCTTTTTTTTTTGAAACCAGGGCTAGTTTAAAAAAAAAAAAAAAAATCCAGTAACTCAAGCAAAGAGTTTTGACACATATGACAACAGAATAATTCCACCAGTGTTTTACCTTTCTAAAAGTGTTTTCATTTAACCATCTGCAATGAATATTCCAAATATATTTTTCAGTAACAGAAACAAAATAAACCTGCCAAGTAGCACTTAAATTGTAATATTTTACACAAGACAGCAGATAGGAACAGGCCATTCATTCCAACATACAATTTTTTCCTTTATTTGCTTATTTCTACTCTTCGTAAGTTTGGGGGGTTCAAATCTACAGTAGTTATTTTAAGCTGCAATATGGAAGTATATCTTGTCGCAATATTTGTCCATCTGATAATCTCAAAGATTAACAAAAAGTGGTCATCTGTCCTACATTACTAAAATGTTTAGATTTATTTTACTTGCATGATCTCATTTGCAAGTGAGATAGCTTGTATTTTGAGATCTAACAGAGAAAACTTCTGACGTGGCATTTTGTGTATTAATGGAAAAAATTCTAAGCTTACCTATAATCATTCATTTCCAATGAAATTTATGGTCTGTATAAAAAAGAGGAATTGGCAGTGAAAAAATTAACATTTGCCTGTTTATCTGGTATCAGTATTCAGACTTCTTACAAAGTGCTATTTTTCCTTTAGCTAAAACTAGGCCTGCATAACATTCCTCTTGGACAAGCACCAAATGTTTGAAATGCATCTCATCTTCCAAAAAAGCACGCACAAGTTCATTATGAAGCTTGAAATCTCCATAAAAACTTTCTAGATATTAGACATTTTTCCATAGAGTCAACATGGCTATTAACATTATTTCAAGTTGTTGGGCCTTTAAACAACTTCAAATACAGACCTGGAACCTTCTAGACCTGAACCAACCATCAAACCATACGTCAAAGATATCATTCTGAAGTATATTTTGATTTGTGGCATTTCAGAATTGTGCAGACACATCAGGTTTTCTGTAAGATTATAAGTGCAGTGGGACAAACAATAAAATACCCTCCCAGTATCCTACCTTCTCAGCATCACACAACCTGGTGTGATGCTGCACTGACAGGTCTCATTTGTCGTCATTATACACTCCGGCATGCACAGAAAGAAATAATTGTAAAATTTCTAGTTGCTTTTTTTTTTTTTCCATGTGGATGCATACATGGATGCTTACAGTCTTCCTAGAAGGCTCAACAGGGTAAGCAAATGGTGAGCTTAGGACTGGACAGGGAGAGTAAAGAAATGTTTGTGGAAGTATGCCTTTTTAAGGGTGTGTTAAGAAACTAAAAGACGACTGAGAGAAGGAGCAGAGTAATAAGGCAAATCCTGCAGGTAAATGGCAGGAATGCAAGAAAGGAGAGGATGTGTGCAGAGGGAGTTTGCAAGGAAGTCAGCAGAAGAGAATACACTGTAAAACTAATTTAAACTATTTCTGAGCATAGTAGTAACAAAAAGCAAGTAAACAATTTGATTTTGGAGATATTTCATGTTCCAGTCCTCCAAAGAAGTCAACTCACCCGAGTATGCCCAGTAAGGATCCCCCGAAGCCTTTCGCCTCCGTATCTGCACAGAACTACCATGTCTGTTTTCATGCAGAGAGCCAACATAGCCTTCAGTCAGAGCTGGGAAGAGAAGAAGCAAGAATCATTAGGAAAGTGGTATTTACTCCCTGCAGTTTACACTGTGAAGCTTAAATCATTGCTGAGCAGAGACTACAAACTTGGCATTGCTTAAAAAAATAAATTTAATAAGCATGTTCCTCACCCATGAAAACCACCATCCAAAAGATGATTCACAGAAGCCAGGACTCACTGATGACATTATTCTGATCTGGCACATGCCTGCATAACTCCAGCAATTTCCGTAAGGCAATTCTGATATATACAAGCAAACAAGTATGAGCCATGATGTATCTGTCTAGACCCAAAAGATAGCTAGCTTTGCTAGTGACTACCAAACTACTAATTGTAATTCAACACAAAAATCATCAAGATTCTTAAAAGAATACAGATGCAAGCATGTGGAATATGCCAGTCCAGTGTTATCCTGGTTTTCATAATTGCATCTATTTTAAACCACATCTGAAAATCCCATGTAGCACAGTTTCACTCAGGACCAAACTAATCTCTTCCATGTACAGCCTGCAGACCTGAGCCCACAGCACACTGGGTAACAGTCTCAACACAAGCAAGACTCAAGTAATGTCACCTCATGTGGTTCACTCAAGCAAGGCAGGCATGTAGCACTGCCTTCTAGCCAGAGGAAGGTTGTGTATGCCAGACAAAATACACAGCGTGCAATACCAATGCCTTATGACATGAAAGGGGGAGGCTCGTAATGAATAAAAATCTTTGTAAAACTTCACAAGCTAAAAGGAATTAAATTCATCAACCAAAACAGAATAGAATGTGTCGTACATTGCATCCCAGGATTCTTATTTTATACCTCAAACAGTATTTTTTTTCTTGTAAAAGAATGCATAGCTTCCACGAGGACATGGGCTGTTTTTAGGGGTTTTATGTGCAAATTTTTCTTATTGTATCTATGTATCTGACCGAACCAAACTGGAGGTGTGTGAATTCACAAATGTCAGTGAAAAGTCTGTAATAAATTCAACTACCCTTCTTAGAGCACCACAGCCAAAAACATTTGTGCTAAAATAAATGCACACAAACAAAAAAAAACCCTTAGATCTGCAGATGCAGAATGTAAAGACCAAGTATGCACCAACTGGCTCTAGGGAAATTTAAGTCCAACTGAACCCAAAGCACTTACTTGATCAGTAAGAAACCAGCTGAATAATTCAAATTAAAACTTCATCAAACCATGTAAAACACTGCTACCCATATGCAGTCACCAAGCACTGTATTCCCTTCTATTCCCAGGCCAGTTACAGCTGGGCTGAAACAAAGCTTGTAACAGGACTTTATTGAACATTAAGCACCAGTAAGTCAGAATTTGGCTTCCTTTCCCTTTAGAAAAGGTTCTGGGTGACACCCCCTTTGTACCGCAGTAGCAGAGAGCATGCTGTGTCCAAGGGCTATCCAGGTATGCTAAACAGCTCTATAGACAACCTTCACTCTGCAACGTGGATCATGGATTTCTGTAGATTTTGGAATCCTGAAGTGGTAGGAAAAGTCATGCTATCTCAGGAAAGGCATTACAAGTTTGGCCCTGCCAAATTTTCTCTTGTGCGAGCAAAGGTACTAATTGTGCAGTTTATTACAAGCTTCTGATCTGAATGGGTTTTGCAGATTTCTTGGCAAATTTCTAAATGCTATTTCACTCCAGGCTGTGAACTAGAAACCCTGGAACACACCATGATACCAGGATTTGTAGGCAATACTGTATCACATATCTTATCTTCCTCTTCTGATTTATGCTAACAGGTCTACCTGGTTGGGAGGCAACAAGCACTCATTTCAACAGGAAAGCACAGGTAAGGGATGTGGAGACCCAAACCCTCTTGGAAAAAACAAAACAAAACAAAACAAAAAACACCAAAAAAAAAAACCCAAAACCAAGAAACCCAAAAAACTGAGCAAAGATCAGAGACCATGAAAATCTCAAGGAAGAGAACATGGAAGTAACCTAGGTGGATGGCCAGAAAGGCTATCTGAAAAAAAATGGCCCAATTATTCACTTAAAAATCACATGTGCTGAGAAATATCCCTGAAGTCTCTCCTTATTACAAAGTAAAAGACAACAGCAGCTTTCTTCCAAGCATCCTCTATGTAGAGGAGGCAAATAGTTGTGGGGTTTTTGCCACCCAGAAAAATTGATTCTTGCAGGCAGAAGGGAGATTTCACCCTGCCTTCTCCAAGGAGTAAGGTACTCCTGCAGGTATCTGCTCAGTGAGCCCTTCTGTGTGCCTTACCATCAGAAGAAAGAAACTATGTCTAAACAATCTATATTTGTCAAAGGTAAAAAAAGCTCCGAATGAGTGCAAAATATCTGAACTTGTAAAACCCTTTGTACTCCTAGCTGGAACCGTCAAAAAGCCACACGGCAACCATGGTATGGTTATGAATCATACCATTGATTTTCAGTATCCTCTGTGCAGAAAATTAAATTATGCAAATCCAAGCCTTTATGAATGCCTAACTTTAATGTGAAATTGGACATTTGCTTTAGTCAGGATCTTATTCATGCAATTAAAAACCTGACATTCTTGTGAAAATATGCAGTTTTAGTTTTCTGCACAGACACTTAATGGATTTGTACATTTATCTATACTTATAAAATGGTGAAGAGCCATACTGTACACAAATTTATTTCCACCAAAAAGGATGTTACTAACCAAGAGGGGAGCTCAAGTACTTGTCAAGAGAACTGTGGGAAGGAACTTGCTGGTTATACTGCTAAATATCTTCTGTAGGATTGAAAAAGAAACAAATTGGAACATCCTGTTCTAAATAAAGTCTTACATCACTGTTGGGCAGCCCAACATTAATGTCAATAGTCCCCTTACAAACGTGCAGTAATTCAGTAAGCATCAGCAATTTAGAGAAGATATACTTTTACTGCATAGCTGCAGAAACTCTGGGAAAAGGATGATAGGTCAAGATCTTTGGCCATGCTGTGAACTGGAAAGGTAATGGTCTGTCTCTATCAAACCGGCACAGCTCCCCAGCCTGTTCACAGTATGGCCATGTATTTCTGCATGGGGCCACACAAACAGTCCAAGAAAACACTGTGGGAACAGACAGCTATTGCTGGCAGTATCTCACACTGGTAAAGTCATCAGGAAATCACAGACTCGGTCCCATGGTGCTTTTGTTCTGTGCTGTCAACTGGGGTCAATGGACTCGCTCATACTGAAGAGGTACAAGGTACAGAACAGAGCATACAGTAGCTTTTCAGATAAAAGTTTGGAAGAACCAAAGCATTCAAGTTGTATCAAATAAAGTGCTTCACATATCAAAACCATCTTACATTTCAGGCAGAATCGTTACTTTTTTTCCAGATTTGGAGGTGGGCTGGGCACATACTTTCCAATCAAATAAACTCAATACCACCAATGAAAATTTAACAGGCATCTGTCTCAGTGTTGCTGAATCTGCTTCTTTCACTGAAAATATACACAGTTAAACATTTTGTTCAGCTCCAGCCATTACAGTACATTTCTACATTTTTGTGAAATGCTCCAAGTCCACGGTTTCAGAAGCTATACATGCAAATAAGTGACTCAAACTCAACTGACATCTTCCAGTGTTTCTAACGTCCAAACAAGTTTTGGAGAAAAATATTTAAGAAAGTTGTTGTATTAGCACCAATCGCTACAGGTTTCCACAAGTCTTTTTCAGCTGGGAGACAGTTAACAGCTCAAGAACAGACTGCAGCCAAGTGGTTTCCTGCTCCACTCCTGCCGAATTGGATGCTGGAGAAAAGCCAGCAATTAGACAGGCTGGTCCAGCATGGAGCAAAAACGGGGAGGCTCCTCTCTTGTGGGAACCCTGGAAAAGTGGGGGAAGTGGAAATCAAGACAATAGGAGAGGCAGGAACATGCTCCAGGAAGGCTCAAAATGGAGCAGCCAAAATAGAGGGGTGGGAATGAGTGCAGGCACACACAAAGAGCAGGAAGCAGAGAGGAAGAGAAGGGACAGCAGAAGCCCTTGGTTTCACTTGACACATCATGCCAATGCTGACGGCAGAGGAGTAATGAACACCATAACACCATAATATATGGTCTGAGACTTGCAGATACACGATTAAAAGAGAAGGGGACCAATCTTACACTCAGATACACAAGCGTGAAATTAAATCCTGAGCAACTCCTCTGGCTGCTGGTGCAGTATTGGTGTCTATGAAGCGTAACACCTGCAGTCAGTGGAGTTGTGCTGTGCCTATCACAACTTACTTCTGCAAGGAACAGAGGATCCTTCAAAGCTAACATGGAGAAATCTCTTACACGCAATTTCATATAATTTTAATCGGTACTGAACGCTACATGATTTTAGATGATGTGCTAAATGAATCAACCCCATGCCGCATATCTGCAGACAGCAAAAGCAACGCAATGCTGGGATATGCCTTAGCATTCTGATCAGCTTTCCATTCACTCTGTCTCAATGTATTAACTTTCCAATAAAAATTATTTGATAAGTACCCTCAAAGGTATGATAAGGTAATTCCTGCCTGAATACCTTACTGGTATTCATAGTTCACATGAAAACACAAAATTTTATCCCCAATCTACCTTAAATATAAAGCTATTACACTATTCAGAGAGATTATACCCTCGGCATTAGTGTTTAAAAGGTATCAAGCCGTCAGCTATGTAAGAAAAATCCTTTAAGGTCGATACTTTATGTCTGAATGGTGAAATCATTAGTTATGATGGCAGATTAACTAGATTGTATGCCAAACTCTGATTCTTTTAAGCCTTCTTTGAAAACGAGGGTTGCACACAAATCTGTTTTCAGCTGTTCAGATTAAAACCGTACAAAGTCAAAGGTACACAGATTGCCCAGCTCATAATCATTCTGTGACTTGCCACTGTGGACTATACAAGCAATTGAATCAGCTTTAGTCCTAGTCCCTAATGTACACGCAATTCTTAACTGGTCTAAGTTCAACCTGGTGCTACTGCTGGAAAACAAGCCAGCCTTTAGAGACAAGAGACTTGACTATTAGAATCTGGAGTAGTGTCACACTATGAAAACACTTAAAGCAGGGGGTTTAAAAATAAAATCTTGTTAGTGTGTAGCGAAAAAGCACTAAATCATAAAGAATGCTAGCGATTAGTTCTGTATCAAATCAATGCCTGTAGAAAGGAAACTTTTCAAAACCAAGGAAACCACTATTTTCTGGAGGACTGCACAACACTGCATTTTAAAAGGGGGAGGGGCACAGAAACATTACCTGAAGGGCTTTTGTATCATCTCTTAAATGGAGTTTAAGAGATCAGTGAGCCAAGACACTTAGCCATCTGCAAGCCTAAAGCTTCAAGCAAGCCTCACCGAAAAAAGCAGCATCTTTATCTAGGTGCATTTACTGTATTTTTAATTGGACTGTGCTAAAGAGAAGCAGGTAC
>VYZV01017682.1:887269-907658 GCA_013401275.1 Pandion haliaetus
GCTGAAGATACTGCAATGCTATGCACTGTTAACACACACTCTGCTGAAAAGTGTTTAGGCTTCCGGGCAATTTCTTAGAATAAATGTTGTCAAATGGGCCAGAAGGGAAAACGAGAGGAGAGAAAACTAAACTCATAGGAAATAAATTTATAATATTAAACAATTAAAATATTTTTGTACAATTAAAATAAATAATGGTTAAATTCATCTCTCTAGGCTCTTTCACGGACACCTTCCTAAACAAAACTAGGCTATTTACCTTACATATTTTACCACCCTTTGACAGCAAATAAATCTAGAAATATTTCAGGCACAGCTAATCCATTTTGATAGTGCATTACTTTTAAACAGATTCTTCAGCCATCGATTCCCATATATTGCAGATTATTTTATATCTTGCCAAAGAAGGATGAAAGTTAAAACAACATATGGTGGTCCGACAGCAACAACAAAATATATTCTGAATGAGACTTCTTCCTTTGGTTATGCTGCAGAGATTTCTTCTGATTATCAGATGAAAGACAAAATCTATTCTCCTATGAATGCACATGCAATTTTCACAGCTTTCCATTAACAAAATACGGGAGTTACAAATCACAAGTTTCTTGCAACTAAGTGAAATGGCAGATGTAGCATCCGGGCGCCTGTTACGAGAGATATATCCCTTTCCCAGATGGCAATCACCCAGGCAGCCCCTTAATTCCCGTATAAGCACAATCCACAGGTCTATTCCTAAAAATGACATGGGGACTTTTCACACTATTCATTCCCTGTTGTTCACGTGTCTGATGGATGATGTGGTAACAGCACAAATCCTAAGAACAAGAACATAAATGCAGAGCACAGCAGGCCTTTACAGGAACTAACCAGCAGACTGCAATTTGAAGATGAAAAATAGTCCAGGGAACATGCTCTCAAACTGTGGGGATTAACTTAACTAGCAGAATTAAAAGCCCTTATCCCAAACATGAATACACCAGCCACTAGGTGTATTAACCCTTAGTAACCTGTTGAGTTCAAGGCCAGTGAGTCAAGTGTAATTCAATTTCTTATTACTCCAACATATCAACACAATGCAAGTCCCAAAGCATTAGAGCCGATGTACACAAGCAACAGAAAACAGATTTTCAGTGGAGTCTTTTCCTTACATTACAGGGGATGGAGTTTAGGGGTGACAGGAACATTTCCTACTTCAGAGAAAGCCTCATGCCAAACCAGAACAAGAACACCCAAGTGTACCACAACACCCAGTGCTATCAGCCACTCTCCAGCAGAGCAGATGTCCTCCCAAGGAAAAGCAAACCACTCTCCTCCGTCACGAGTTCCCAGGCATCCTTCTCTCAGCCTGCCTGGCTTTATAAGCAAGATGAGCAAAGCTCATTAGCATGACAGTAAGGCAACTTCAAGTTGCATTAATGATCCCCCATTAAGGGGACTCAAAGAGAAGCTTGAGAGGCCAAGAAGAGACAGATGCTGCTGGGTGATTATCGTGGCTTACACTCTGCTGGCATCAGCTGTGCAAGATACTACATAGCTGGTGAATTTGGACCACTGATGTCAACTGGCATCACCTGCACACTTCTGCTAGGAATAAGCAAAAAGTCAGCCAGATAACCAACAGTGCCAACAATTTCCATGTGAAGATAAAAACACACAAATTAAACCAACTGCAACATCACCCCTTCCAGGAGGACGGTACCCCGCAGCAAAGCTTCTGCCAGATAATGTGGGGAATACCCTTAGACTAAGGGTTCTCAGACTGTGGTACATGAACTCAAATCTACCCATGTGCGAGCAACATGTCATTAAAAAAACCCAGTCTGTTATCTTCTCCCCTCAGAAAATACCAAAATGCTGAGCAGAAAAAAATAGCTCAGACAACTGCACTCCTCCTCCAGGATGGAGGGGCTGCTGTTTGTGTCACACTGCAAAGAGCGTGCAATGGTGATAGCCACGGAAATGAAGTTTGAGGACCTCAGCTTCAGAAACACTCATCCCCCATCACTGAGAACTGCAAACACATCAAAACCAGCTGTTTGATCCAAACCCAGAGTAAAACCTTTATCCCACTGAACTGTTCCCTGGCACTTCCCTGCACGCAGAAATACACTCCATTTACCTTTAAGACAAAGTTTTCAAATAGACTGGTATACTAGGCATCTAAGTTGAGGTACCTTAACGAAAACTAATACACATTACATCCTAAAAATTGGACTTCTTTCAGACATTTCTGATTTGGGTAGTCAGACAGAAAAATAATTGGGAGCACCTGAAAACTCTGTAACCTTGAAAACTCATGGTCTGTGCATTCTTCACAGTCCCTCAGACTTCTGTTAACCATCATTATCTGCATTTCTTAAAAGGAGGAATCCTCATCCTTGTTCATCACCTCTCCATGCTGTACTTCACAAGGGTCATGTCACCTCTGAATTTTATTCATAACAATGCCTGATGCAAACACAGAAATAAAACTTCAGAGCAGAGGTTCATAAGCAAGGCTGACCTCCACAGGAAAGCTGATGCTCTCTCAGCCAGTGCTGACTGAATCACAGCAGAGAAACAGATATTCTCATTTCTCCGATATCTAGGGTAGCCTGGTCAGAGTGAACCACGGCAATGAAAACCCAGGTATCAGGCAAAATGACTGCTCACACAGCCAGCTTCGACGTCTTTGCCCTATTTCACCAAGGCCAAGCTTCAAGTCAAGCTTGGAACAAACTGGAATCCAGAGGCAGCACAGTGTATTTGCGCAGAAGGTACTTGAATCCATCAGTACAGACACTGAGAAGGGGCCATCTCTTGGTCTCTTCATTCATGGCATGGTTTATCCGGGAAATGTATAAACCACGCATGTATAATGGAGACTTGTTTATATGAGGAATTAAAAATGGCAAAAGGGGGCTTTATTTCACTTCTTCCCTTATTGCAAGTACCTAAACCTCAAGGGTTTTACAACAGAACAGCATGGCTGGAGTGACCCATCTCAATCTCATTCTCACATAATCAGGTGCTGCAGCATGCACAGTGTTAGAAGAGCAGCCTCAGAATAGCAAATAAATATGACCTTAATGGAGTATTTTGTACCTTCAATTCCTTATTTAATGCAGAATCATACAATTTTCCTTTCACTAAACCCAGTAATACTCACAAAAACACACACACTCATGCAAAATCACCAGTTTCACCTCTCTGCTCTGGAAATAATTTGCTTGTATCCACTGCCAGGATTTGTCATACTACAGCCTTATTACATTTTCAAAACAGATTCCCCTAAATCACATAACAAGAAGTATCTTGGTAAAAAAAAAAAATATATATTTACTAGACTCACCCAAATAACCATAGCAAGGACCTTGTGATGCAGACCTGCTCTGTGCATGACTTCTGTCCACCCAGGCTGCCATCTTGCCAGACACATTCATGCTTCCCTGCAGGTAGCCTACCATTTCATTTACTCACGTCATCATCCCATTAAAGCCCCAAGACAAGCATATATGTACAAACCAGGGCCTTCTCTGGTAAACTTACGCAGAGTCCCCAGAGACAGACTCCATTCTTGCGTTAAGTGCATGCCAGATCTCTCCTGGAGAAGAGTTCAGCATTGACACTGCATGGAGTCCTCACTCCATGGCATCCCTTCAAACTCACCTGCCTCTAACACCAAAGGAGCAGCAAGCCCAGCATTAATTCAGCAGAAAAATGCAGGCCACAGTGCTGATTTCATTAACATGGAGAACGGCAAGGCACTTTATGAAGCCAACAGAGCTGTTCCCACTGCATGGCATGAGATCAAACTTGCCCCATTATAAAGTCTTCAGAGACAGGGGCTCTGTCAGCTAATAAAAATCCCTCATTCTTTATACAAAATGATTTTTTTAACCCGTGTCCTTTGGCCCATTTAACAATTTATTGACTGTGGGAAATAAAGTGAGGCCATATCAATCTCTTCCTGGTTATTTGGTTCAAGCGCTCAAATTAATGCAGAAGGTAGAAAGCTCAATAAAGAACTATTTAAGAAAAGAAAGGAGAAATGCTCTACTCCTACTGCGAGATATCTTCCTCTCAGTTTGCAGTCAGGTCTCGCCATCTATAGCTGCACAATCTCCTGGAGGAAAGATGGAAGGGCATAAACCACCACGCTCCCCCGGACTGAGCAGAAATAACTTGAGATTTGTATCACTCTGCACTGAAACAGATCAGTAGCGCTCAGGTAGCCAGATTTAGTGCCTCCAGCATGTGACAGCAATTCCATCCAGATCCAAACAAAATTATTTTAGCATCAAACTTAAAAGCTGGGTAGAACCAAGCAAACAAGCACTCATTTTTATTTGTGTAAAAGTGTATTTAATTTGGCTTATGATCTACAAAACAGGGCTTTTTCATCTTTTTTTATGCTGACAGCTTGCATTACATACAGGTTTTGTAGCAAAGGGTTTCATCCACATTTATTTCCTAAAATATAAATCTAAAGTGGAAACCAAGATAAATAGAGATTTTTTTGTGCTGACTGAACAAGTTGTTAGTCAGGGATATATGCCCCAAAAACGTGACCTACCATTTTGAAAACTTTCTCCTTTCCTTCCAAGCAAGTTGCATTGTTCAAAGGGAAAAGACACTATAAATACTACAGAGCTGATCTGTAAAATGAATCAAACTTCCATCTTTGCTTTGCAGTTCACCATTAGTTTCTCACCCAGGCAAAAATTTTTCTGGAAATTTCCCAGCAGGAGGGTCTGGTGCTGTTTAGGGTCCAAAACTAATACTTGGTTCCTTGGTCATTTGTCTCCAGAGAATGCAATAAAGATCTTGACACAAAACCTCATACTACTAAGAGCAAGAGCACTAAGGCCTTTGGCAGCAAGAACAAAAAAGCAGTAATAGAGCTCAGATGAAGTAAAGAGATAAAAATTGCCAGCAATGGTACACAGTTTGTAATCATATGGCGATGATACGCAGCACAGTCTGAAAAAGCACAGGGTCACTGTTCTTTCCTATACAACCAACTTAACCACCTGGAGGACAAAGTTAACGCCACACTCAGTAAATGTAAATGATGCTATACCAAGAGGAGGAAGCAAGCAAGAATGCCTCAAGAATATTCAGCTGTCTGGCAAGCTCAGCGAAATGGGCTGATATAAGTGAGACATTCCACTGAAGATAGATGTAAGGCAATGCAGTTGGGGAGAAATAATAATCAGTGCAGGAATGAAGTGAGAGACTGCTGTTTAGAAAGCAGTAATGCAGAAAGACTTGAGCATTAGGGTGGATAATGAATTAGATGAAAGTTCATGCTGCAATACCACTGCAGAAAAAGGCAATTGCTATCCTGGGGCACATGCACAGAGATACTGGAAGCAATAACTCAGTTTTAGACAGTCTTTGGCAAAACTGTCACTGCAGTGCCACATACTGTTTGAGGCCCATTACTCAAAAAAAAGAAAAATAAAAAAAACCTATTTTCAACCAAAAAATCTAAGACTTGGGACAGGGCAGGGAGGGACAACGGGGGATGACACGCGACATGTGGAATGAATCAAAGCGTCTTTAACACCAACCTTGTGCCCTACTCTATGCTGGCCTGGACAGCCCAGCCACGGGCTGCTCAGCCCTTTCTGGCCTTGCCTGGTGCACTCATGCTCATAACCTCTCAAATCTCGAACGCTCCACTCCACTCTCTACCTCCTAGTTTCATACATCAATTTTCATAACAAGCCTCATAAAGAGTTAGATTTTAGAGCACTCAGAAGTGTTGATCTTCAGGCAAGAAGTGCTCTCACAGCACAAGAGTGAAAGAGGAGGAGATGAAGAGCTCCGTAAGGAACAAAGGGACACTTTCACTGTGTGGCGGGCACGGTGGGAAGTCAAACGCACACCATCTTTTAAGCAAGGGACAGGTTTGAGAGGAGACCCTCAGTGCACACAAGCACTGGGAGCCATGCTTTGCTTGAGTGCCACTGCAGATAAGCTCTGGCTGAGAATAGAGACCATAGTGATCATCAGCAAAGAGGCATACAGCCTTCCCGACCAATTTGCACAGGTCCCACATTGCCAGGCCAACAAGAGAGGTCAGCTCTGGAAGGGGTAGAAGAAAGCTGGAGAGCGGCACACTCAATGCCAAAGCTTTCACTTCCCCCAGAGCAACTCTTTTCAGGAAGGCTCAGGCACAGAAGCTCACTCCCTTCCCATTCCAGTCTCAACCAGTCTCAACCACTCGGCAACATTCCCCAGTTTCCAGTGTTACTAACCCTACAATTATTACAAGCACTTAAATAACTACACAACAAAAGCACTGTGCCGTGAAAGATGGGTCTAGTGTACAGCCCGCAGCCTGACAAACGTAATTGTTTTCTTAAGGATTATAAGAATCCTCATGAAGACTTCAGCCCACCTGCAGAAAGCAAGGTTGTTAACTGCTGCAGGTTTCTCACTTCCCAAGAAGATTGGCTTGGCTATTTAATTACTATACAGCTTTGTACTTAGTCCCCACTTGACTCAGAAAGCCCCAGAATGGTCCTCAATACCCACAGAAAGTTTAATTACTCAAGAAAATAACTCCCCCCAGGCGAGTTAATTCCAATGTGTGTGCATGTGATCCACAGTTGCTCTTTCCATATTTTATGCCTCTTCTTTTATGCTTTCACTGTGAAATGTAACAATATTCCATCTCCGGTATAGCTGGTGTCAGTGTTAAAAAAACAGATTCATCCTTTTATGCAATGCTTAAAAGGACTTCTTCATGGCAATATCCTATGTTCTAGTTTGTCCACAAAAAGGAAATATTAGTATCACAACAGATATTCTCTCTTGCTTTAAACAAAAACACGTTATAATAAGGAAATGAATTTTTAAATAAGAAATGCATTAAACATTGACAGCATATCAGTGCTTGTTCTGTGACAGCATTTGTCCTATCCATGACAGGGATCTGCAAAGCTGCATCTTCCTACTATAAAGGACTTCTCTCAATACTGCAGAGACTATTAAAAATTACTTTTTCCTCAAAAAAGTTGTTCACCATTAAATATGCTTTTATTGTTATTCTTTTTTACGTTCTCCATATACACCACAGTCTTTGCTAGAGAAATCAAAAGTAAGACTATTCATTAGAAAAGCTTATGTTGTTGTCTTTCTTTTTTTAACCCCCAATTCGCATTTTGTAAACAGGAAGCTCAAAGCAATCAGTTCCAGTCAGGCTTTTCAGCTTTGGATTTAAATCCTTTCATGACTTCTTCAAAAAACATGCATCAAAATTTCAGGGAGGGGTGGGAAGAGGACGCTTGACATTGTAGTTTTCTCTGATGAACAAACTGATGTATTACAAAGAGGCATCTATATACTCAAGCTACTTGCTGACAACCAAATCCAATTTGAACACAGGACTTTAAATAGCTGTAAAAAAGTTAACAATGATTAGTAAAATATCATCTACTGTATGTGATTAGATTTAAAGCTGCAGGAAAACAAAGACTGATGTAGAGCACATTTGGCAATTGATATTATCCATGTTAACACAGTGTATACAAAGACCATCTTTGCCCACATAGAGTACATCCCTCATTACTGCACTGCTCTGAAAGGAACTAAAAGATACAGCCATAAGATAAGAAGTTAGTTTAAGCAGAGCTGCTGAAATTCCAAGAAACTGCAAGAAGCTTAGCTTCCAGCAGAGCTGGCTCTAGCCATTATCCTATTAAGATGGATACTAGGACTTGCCAGGATTTTGAAAGTCCAAAACACAACCACACAACACCCACAAAAATCCCAGCAAACAATCCTCATTTGCACCTGCAGTAACCACAGAATGCACAGAAAAGGGGCACAGAGGCTGAGGCTTCAAAACTGAACAGCAGCAACAGGCCAGAGTCAGCCTCAGCTGGAATTGGGACACGTGGGACAAGACTGAGCCACAGGGAATGTGAAGGAGGTTGGTGCAATAGAGAAAAAGGTCCCAGACTCAAACAGACAGGCTTGAAAACCAGTCTTCCCAGCAGCTTTCGAAATAGACACAAGACCAGCAAAGAGCATTCAAACTGCCCAGGGACAAAACCCTGGGGAGGTAAGTAGCTCGGTGGATGGAGGACTATTTCTTAGAGATGCCATGGAGAAAGTACCTGAAATGCTCAGACATGGCACAGCTATGCTGAGAAAGGTCTGCCTTGAAGAACACATTCAGGTGGCCGGTCTGGCAGGTCAGCAGGACAAAAGCACTGCTCACAACAGTCAAAAAAATAAAATGTTTTGGGACAGGAACACAACAGCCACTTCTGGTCCCAGGTAGCTGGAACAGAAGGGTGGGCAACATGAAATCAAGACTGCAGAGAAGCACTGCCATAGCAGACTGAAGACAGGGCAAGGAGGAGAGAGCCCAAACACAGAACAAACCAAATAGTAACAGAAACATCGCATAGACTGGTATTCCACTTAGGGCCAGAGTCTGCCAAAGTTATTGCTGAGGACCCTTCATGAATTTGTGATGGCACTTATTACTTTCTTACCAGTAACCCACTCATGTAAGTCTAAATATTATAGTAATAACAAAAGACACAGAGCAGGAAGCTGCTTTTGCAATTTTTAGCCACTCCACTGCAGCAGAGCAGTGTTAACTGCAAATGAACCAAGCCCCGATTAATCTGGAAACACTTCATTTGAAAAATTTGTTGTAAGTGTAAATTTATTAGAGCCCATTAAGCAACATGTAATCAATAACTGTTCGTTACTTTCTGTATGGGTAAGGAAAGGAAAAAGGAAAAGGTGCTTCTCGGTCACAGTAAGGAGTATGTCAAGTCAGAAGGAAAGAAATCCTTGAAGGAGCTGCAAGTTCTTAATTGCCACTGAGGTCTAACACAGGTGAGATATTCAGCACACTCTTCATTCATGCCCCTTAGAGCTAGATAAGTGAGAAGGTGTCATTCACAGGCGAGGGCCTTGGGTTGGTGTAAGTTTATTTGTACTATATAAAAGTCAAGTGACAGTCAAATTGAGACTTTTTAAGGCAACTTTGCTCCTACTCCACACTTAAAAACAATGCAGATTACAATTACAGGGGTGAGAAAGGAGGCAGAAAAGAATATTTTTTCTTTTAATATTTACATTTGAATAAATTTGAAAGGTTTTTTTTTTTTAAAGTATTTTTAAAATATATAGCGGTGCCAGAGTATGCTGGTAAAAGCTTGGTGCTATCAGAAATTTGACTTGTTTAAAATGTATCTAATGTGCTTTTTTAAAAAATTACTATGCCCTAGTAAAAATCCGCAATTTCCAGACAGCTGCATTAATATTTCAACTTGGCAAATTATTCTTTTAAAAAAAGTTTCTAATAAAGTAGCACGTGCTGCATGTCTTTTAATAAGATTACAATTCTATTTATGATGTTATAATACATTGTATTAAAAACAAAAGAAAGATTACTACGGGAGGAATAGAGATGTCTTCCTTCATTTTAATTTTAATTTCAAGTGGAGGAAAAGGATTTTTCTTTTAAATTAGTATTTCCCTTGCAGTGTTATGAATCCCAGCTTCAGCTATTGAATGAGAAGCAGGAAAGGAAACATCACCATTTCTATGCAAACTCAAAGAACACACAAAACTAAACTTCATTAAGCCTCATAGATACCAGAAAGCCAAAACTTGCATCTTTGCAAGTCTAAGGGCAAAGGTCCTAAGCCAAGATGCATGTTCCTCCTGCTGAAGTAGAGGCTAACAGGTAAAGCCAATTGCTCTGTATTATTATAGCCATCCTTATGCCAAGTGGAGTGCAGAGCAAGGGAACAGAAGTCACCCTCATTTGAGTCAGGCCAGTCAAAGCAGCAGCAAAATACCTGCAGTGCCTGTCCATCCTACTCCCTCTTCCACCTGGAAGGCAAAGCATGTCTTACCTGCAGTGCCAAGAGAGGTAAGCTTCCCCTGTCTGTTAGGTATTTACATTTTCTGACTCTGGTGTATGAGAGCAATGGGAACACATTGGAGCTTACAGACTGGGAACAAGTAACAGAAGGCCACAGAGTTTGTTTCACTCTACTGCTTGGTCAGCCGAGCAGAACCTAAAAGGCAGTCCCCCATGCAGCACTCCGAGACCTGGCCCACACTTCTGCTGAAATGATTAAGCATCGCAGTATTCCACACAGCTCACCACCTATCACAAAGTGGAAAGTCTCATTCCCTTCCTCCCACCAAGTCATAGAGGTTTTCTATCACAGCTAGATAAAAGTGCTCTTACATAGTCCTGTACAATGTTAGATACCATAGCATTTTGCAAAGGTGGTCAGCATTAGAAAAACAGAAGTGCAGTGAAGAGAAATCATTACTCAGTATCATCTGATGGCTATCAGCCAAATCAGGATTAAAATGCAGGATAAGACCTGAATGCCAGTGGAATATTCCACCCAGGCAGTTGCACTGATTTGTCCTTCAGAAGTTAAACACAGGGGGATGACAGAAGTTCAAAGACTGCTCTAGTTCAGAAAGTGCATCCAGGTATTCAACCACAGAAGAAAGTGATAGAAGATGTACACAAAACAAAGTGGGTTTGGGCAGCAGAGGGATAACCTTATGCTGCATGTGCTTGTGTAACTCTTGCCTATAAGCAGGAGAAACACTTCTATATCTATTTGCCATATTGTAAAAGATTATGTCTTTTTTTAATTCTGTACAGTCCCACTATAGTTTACAGGAATCTTCTAGCCCAGACTCAAACAAAATAAACCTCTTTTAGCCATTCAAGGCAAAAATACACATTAAATAATCACCTATAGCCTGAAATAGGACTAAGGGTCAGAATTACTGTCTCTGAGTAGAAACCAGAGCAGCCCCCCAAACCCCTTCTGAACAACTGAGAATTCCCAGAATAAAATGAGCAAGTGTGCTCAGGAATTACTTAGTTACAGCAATATGCTCTTGATAAAANTAAATGACCTTTAAATAGCCATGGTCTTGGACAGCAGGCCACTACCACACTTAGGAGGGGGCAGGGAGGGTGGGTGAAGTACAAGACAAAAAAGGATGTTTTTCAGATAGGTCTTTACTGGTCCTTGACGGTCAACAAATTTGTAACAGATGTGCCTCATTCTGAGTGTGGAGAAATGAGTGCTGGTAACTGTTATTGTCAGGACAAATCAATTGGAGCCATATGTCTGCAGCAGCTGACAGCATCATGAAAATCTCAAGCAACACACAGACATTAGGATGTTGCTGAAAATAAGAGCCTTCCGTGTAAAGGGCCTTTGGGAGATGCCTCTCTTTTCAAGACAGGTTTGTGGGAATTAGCTTACATATTTTGATTCTTTCAAATGCTTGATTGTATGCGAGACTTTGCCCTCTCTTACCAATTCCCCAGACAGTAGGTTATAATTAACAGGAGGCAAAATGCTACAAATTAATCATAGGACACATCTCATTAGGATTCTTATTTTATCTAAATTAAATAGGAAACTGTCATGACAGAATGGGGAAGTTTCCTAACCTTCTCCACTACCCCACACTCCCCAAATGTCAGCCGTTATTCCCAGTGATAGAACCCAAGAGGAATGCACAACTCACAGCAAAATCATAAATGATAATAAAAAGGAGTAAAATGCTAAGATCCTTTTCTAATAAATTGAAGTTATGCTTTTAGAGCATTTCCTCCTACAGTGCATCTCCTAGATTTTTCAGAATACAAACTAGTTAGTGGTTATCAAGTAGCTGTACTGTAAAACAGGAATAGACATAGTGGAACAGATCCATGGCCCTTTTTTTTGGCGAGTATGTTAGACCAAAGAAGTGTAACATGCATTACAAGAAAAGGAAGTAACTAACATTGTCAAGTCAGCAGGGTCTCATGTAGGTTAAAATATAATGCAAGATCAGTGCCATAATTATCCACACCAAGCAATTTTTTAGTTTATTGACTATGCTACAGTTCCTGAATTTATGTCTTGGTGCTTAAATTGCAAAATATTATTGCAACGTGGCAGATATTATAATCCAGATATCAGTAGCTATGCAGGAATGCTTGGTGTTTCTCTGAACAGCCAAGTTTCTCCAAAAGCACTGCCTTTCTTTTACCAGTATTAATGAGCAAATCTGCCAGAATGCAAGCATGTGTATTGCTCTGTAAAACACATACAGAAAGCAAATAGACCGAGATTTTCAAGGAAGAGCTAATTTTCAAAAGAATTGTAGCTAGCTCACAGACATCCAGCACTCCTGATTTACACCACAATGAGCAGCAGCTTGCAAGTTACAAGATCTACATGTTCTCAGTTTCCCTGTGCTGCTTCCCCATCCCTTCTCTACACCACAGTTCTTCAAGGCTTTTCCCATTTAGGTCACCATTTCTGACTCAGCCCAGGCCACCCAGCTGACAGCCTTTACCATAAGATGGCCGCATTAAAACAGTTTGTAAGGAACAGCATTGATTAGCATTTGTTGGGTGTCTCAGCAGGGAAGCCAAGTGCACCGTCCACCCCTTTGTGCCAACAGGACCCTCACTGTTACCTTTGCTGAGCACACAGTCAGGCAGCACAAGCAGAAAGCCTCTCCCCTGTAATATTTCAGAATAACCAAGTAACAGATTTCAGCAGAAAAGCAAAGAAAGTGCATTGCAAATTATCCTATTTTGCAAGAATAGGGCCTGGACACAATTTGGATCCTTCCTAAAATTTCAAAAGGATGGTGAGAAGACGGGCTGACCAGCCTCTTGATCTGAGATTAGCCTGAAACTAAATGCAAGCCAAAGGCTCTGAGACACGGAAGCCTAGAGGGCTTGAACTAATACAAAAACTACTGCTAGTCACTGTTTTCCCTCATGGAGAAGGAGCACCTCATTTTCCTCATGAGTAACAGTGCAGGTAAGGGTGAGCAGGAGATTGTTTGCTCCACCTCAAACCCTGAAAATGTAACAACTACCCACGAGCCCACAGGGGACAGAAGCACCAAAGGGAAAATGCCGTAACAATCAGTGGATCATCTTGAAAACAACTATAGATTTTTAGACCACAAATCAGCATTTTGTTCTTGACTGTTCTCTGCAAGTAAAAAGACCATGTTCACACATCCCCATGGAAAGCTTGCTGTAGCCGTAGGATGAGGCTTGGATGCAATGCTAAACGTATCCTCAGCCTTCCAGATCTCTATCAGAGAAACTGCAACAAAATATACTGCAGTTTTTCGCCCTATCATTAAGAAGTGATGGGGTCAGAATACCGACTGCCTCATGCTGTAAAAGCAGTCCTGAAACTTGAGGCATCTATAACACATATCTGCTTCAAATGTCAGCCTGATAATATGGGTGTAACAGGGCAGAATTCTCTGGTCTGTGCTTTGCAGGAGGTCAGAACGTAATTTAAATAATCCCTTCAGCTTTAACTTTTAGCTATTTTGTACTCAGGCAGGCATGTGGGGATATATGATGTCTCAATCTTGCCAAGAAAAAAAAAAAAAAAAAAAAAGGGAGGAATAATCAGAACAGACTCAAGACATTTTGTGAAGAATAAATCCACACAAATAAACATTTGGCACAGGGAAAAGACCACATTCATATTAAGAAACTCAACCATACATCTGCTACAACCAACTTTTCCTTTCCTTGGAGGTGGAAGTTTCCATCACTTGTGCTGGGGCTTGAGTTACTGACAAAATTATTTTTCCTCTGTGTTCTTTTGTTGACATACAGTTTCAATGCTTTACTGCTGTATTAATCCTATTTTGTCTTTCAGATAATAGGGATATTGTTGTTACCAAGTACTATGCTAATTGTTTTCATCTAGCATTAAAAATATGCTGCACTGTCTTATTCTAATTAACTTGAGATTATTATTGAAATAATGGTTTTATTATTTTACCACCAGCATTTTTCTGCCTTGGAGTCTTAGTTGTACTCAAGCTATTATGACTTCATAGAAATTGACTAACTACAATTATTCCATTATCCAGCTTCTAACATTTAATTGGGTGAGTGCAGAAAATACTTCCCCGTTAGAAGATCTTTGCTTTCTGATTTATTAGAATTAACCTTCAATATACAGAATCTAGATTCAGTTCATTTTTCCCCTCTTCTCAAGAAAAAACCCATGAGGATCACCATAAGCTTGATTTGGTTTAATTATAAGAGGAAAATTTTAAAATATATTACGAGATTTATATTGATGCCCTCCAGCACACATTCTTCATTTCACACTTTATGTAATATTTCAATAGCCAATACACTTGCCTCCTCCCCGAATGAGAACACACTGCAGGGCAGGACTGTTAAATGTCATTAGCGTGAACTATGTTTTATATTGATTTTTTTTTGCTCTCTTTCTCCTCTGTCCGTTTGATGCGTTGCAGAGTTCAGATTTAAGTTTTAATTGAAATACTTGGAAGCCTTAATACTTTACCAGGCTGCATTCTTCTCTGAGTTCCAGCTATAGAAATCCATTGGGTTTCGCAGTGCTGTGTAGGTACCAGCAAAGTCTGGCTCTGTGGCAATTTAAAATTGTTTGCTGTTGTTTTTACTGATCGTAAGTATAGATATTCTGAGAGGGTCCAAATAAGACCATTCAACTTGGTGTACTCTTACTCCCAGTGGAAAACCTGTTAAGCTACCAGCTGCCTTTTAAATAAAGGAGTAAGTGATTGGCATGCTATGAGACAACTCAATTGCTGATTGCCAACAGGGGCAGGGCAGGCACTAACTTGGCTGCAGCAGTGGTGCAACGAGCAATGTGCACAGAAGGTGCCCAAAGAACAGCACAAACTGGCAAAGAAGATCAGAATATCAAAACATTCGTGCACTGGCTAGTCTGAGGACATTTCTTATCCTCCGATGTGTGCATAGCTAGTTTAGAATCTGGGCACAATGTGTGCTTTTAAGTACAGCCTGGTGCAATGGGGGGAGGGGGGTGCTTAAAAAAAAAAGAAAAAATCAATAAGCAAACAAATAAACCAACTAGAAAGACTGAAGGCTAAAGAGTGCTGCACTTTGAACTCCTACACCCTCGTTTCCTGCTTTTATTGGCATTAAGTTAGGTCATTAACATTTTATCAATATATTATGTGTATATAATGTTACTGAGATTAACGGACATAGGCAATGCCGTTCCAAAGGCAATCAGAGTTCTGTAATAAGTTATATGTGTGCTCTTCTAACAAGCTGCTCAGTGGTAGGGATGCATGGATTTTTAAACACCTCAAAGTTTAATATGTTAGTATTAGAAGTGTGACTACACTGCAGAAGTAACTTTAAAAGAACAGATAGCTTAACCCAGATTTGTATGCTGCTCCTGACAACTGAAGTTTTGAAACCCAAGTAGTTCAGACTTCAGCATATGCTCTAAGTCAGTATGTATTGGACTCCAAGCCTCTGCTGCAGCTGATTAAGGACAAAGAAAGGACATGATACAAAGCTACAGGAACCAAGACCATTCTTTTTTGTGTTCCTGAAGAAAGAACATTGCTCATTTTTATTAAGTCTTAAACTTTCTCTTATCTGGCTACCTAATACCAGGTGTGTTTACTGCCCTCGTTCCTGGTTTTAAACTTGAAGTGCATAGCCTCAATTGTCATTCTGCTCATCTACTCTCGTTAGAGCCTGCTCTCATTTAGTACATACTCAATTACACAAATTTTATTACAAGCCTAGGCAAAAACCCACTGCCTGCCTTTTCCTCCTCCTCCCCATTCTCCATCCTGCTGGTGTAGGTACACTCCTATGAAATATTTTTAAATTTATTATTAGGATAATTTACAATACCTAGGGGACACCCTGCAGGTGAATATGTTGACATCGAAGCAGTTAACTATTAAAGGCCCCACAGTAGCACTTAGGATTTACATTACAGAAATGAGACATAAGCTCGTATTTCCTGGTTAGCTTCCAACCACTACTACAAAGGAAGGGAACACCTCTAGTCACGGTGATACAGCATAAAAGGAATCTCATGTCACACTGTAACAGGCATCAGCATGATGTATTAGCTCTCTCTCAGAAGCCTTACAGACTTTTCTCCTTTGACTGCTGTACACATTCATGGAGAAATCTTAATTCAAAACCCTAGGTGAGGAGACTCACCATGCTACCAGAAATACTTACCTTACATACACTTTTATTGCTGCCTTAACAGCAGGAACATCCTCCTCATTCCCACAATACTTGGTGACAGAAATGCTGAAGAGGCTCTGAAACCTCACGGAGAGCTGTTAATCAAAGCTTCCTAAATAACAGACCACAAATATATAGCTCATTTTATCCAGAACTGCTTGCGAACTCCACCTGTGCTCCTTCTCATAACCCATACAGGCCTATTGGTTCACACTGAAGAAACATGCTGATCCCATTTTCTTACAATACTTGACAGTTACGCAACTCTACACAACCATTTCCAAAACTCTATCATCGCTGTCCAACTTGTCTCCAACTCTGCCAACTAGCTTATTCACACTTTTCATCCACTGCTATGTCCCATTGTAATAGCAGAGAAGGAGAGGAAAGAACTAGCTTTCAAGTTAAAATCGTTGCTTGGAAGACAAATTAGGATACTCTTCCCCCTCTTCAACACCCTAGCCCCATTCTGATTCACAAGCTGCATTCCCTGAAATGAATCACGTTCGATAACAGAGGTTGTTCCCAGGCTGACTCAGATAACTTGGAAGAGGTAGTCTTCCCTCTCAATGTTTTTAAAGGCTGAGTTTTAAAATAGCAGTTCTGTTTTTTAACTTATGATTATCTTAAAGGTTCAAGAACAGTTTAATCAGTGAATTGACTGATTGTACCAAGTAAATAACCTAAATCCCATCATCAGCACTCTCACTGTCCTGAGAATTTTTTTCTCTGGAAAGCGTTGTGAAAAATCAAATTGAGTTTTCAAAAGCTTCTGGGAAGTATTTCCTATGTTTTAAGAAATTACCTCAAAACACTGTCCAATATAACACTGATTTGAGAAGATCTACACAGGGCTCTGAAGCAGCCAGTACTTAATCAGCACTCAGTAATTTTAGCATCACAGTAACTCCCTGATAATGGATAGGTACTTTTCTCCCCTCTCAGTTTCTCAAAGAAAGAAACTCTGCTACCTCTCACCATTCAGTAGTGCATCTGACATCCAAGCAGTGGAGGGAAAGCACAAACAGCTAGAGTATTTTTTCTGACTTGTCCGTCATAATCTCTAGATTTCTTACTATGAAAGAACAAGGAATAAGCTGAAGCAATCAGTCAACGACAGTGCAAATATATCTCCCCTGCGATCATAATGACATAGTATCTAAATCTGTTCATCACAGCATAGGTGCATTAAAAATATGCACAGGTGTGTCTTTCACACCACCACTAGCAAGATACTCCCCCTGTATTTGCTACATTATGAGATGATATCAATTTGCATTTATATTTTGATTACATCTGACTGAATTCTATAATGTTCGGCAATTTGCAGCGGATGAAATCTGACACCATCAAAATAAGCGGGAGCTTTGCTATTGACTTCAACAAGGATGTGATTTCATCCTAAGTGCTCTGACAAGCAGAGCTCTAAAGAAATAGAGGACCATAGCTTTTCTAGACTGCACAATTTTGAATTAGAATAACCCCACCAAATCTACAGATTTATACCAATAAGAGTAGAATTCCCCAAACCATTGTTATACCTCAGTTAAAGTTTATTGCATTACAGTTGAATGGTATTTCACTGCTGTGCCTTCTTACGTAAAATGTCATGGATTGCAAGTGCGGCTGCAAGTTCCTTTCATACCTCCAGCCCCTCTGCCTTTGCATCTACCCGACGTTGCAGTCTTTTAAAAAATCTTGGAGGACTTTGCATTCAATGCCAGTTGAGGAAATGGGGGAGGGCAGCAGACTTTTTCATTAACTAAATCTTGAGTCCTTGAGGCCACCAATATATTACAGCCAGGGGCAATGCTGCTATCCTGGTACCTACTTGCAAAGTTCCAGGTTAACTGTAACTCATTTTTAGAACATGTTCAAAGTATACTACCCTGATATAGTATCGTCCACTTACGACCATGTAGGCCCAACATGGTTTTAACTAGCTGCACAGATCCTTTGGGAACCCGAGCCCAAGGTCAGACAGACTTAAAGCACTCTTGGAACATTTCCGTTTAACCAAGAATAAAAGAGATTAAGATGGATACGCAACATCTCATGTATCTTACACTTCAGTACAAGAGAAGGTTGACAGATTTCTTCAGGAGCATGCTCTTCAGTGATACGCTGGGAGCTTACCTGGTACCAGTTTACCTACCCAAGATATGGGATCTGTTACCAGCTCCCAAGAGTAGCAACCTTTTCAAATTCCCCTCTGCCATCCCCCCAAATATATTTTTATATATTCATATATTTTTATACATACATATACACATACACATACGACATTCCCCCATCCTCCTTTACTGCACTTTTCAGCAGCGCCTTTGGCAAAGCACAAAGACTTGAATGGTTTCAAGTTCTGCTTTGTTTTGCTTTTTTAACCTCAGAAGAGTTTCTCCCTACTCAGACAAACAAACTCTCCAGCAGAGCACCACCCTAATTGCCCCAGGCAGTTAGATCCATTCAAGCTTAATGCCTTGCAATTGCTCTTCTTAGGACTGAATCCACTTGTCAGGGGGAGAGCCGAAACTGTCTACTCCTCCCCGACAGCCCAACACATCACCTCTGAAATCCAATATATACGCCAGTTTCTGAGACCTGAATCAATAATTGCCATCAAGCATTCACCACTGTGTTGCACTGAGCAGCTCACCTTAATGCCCAAGTCTTCTGTCCCCATGAGACTGCTGCTAATTCAGAAGTCGACAGGTTCAGCCATAGGTCTAATTCCTCCTCTGCTGAGTGAACCATACTGTACCCACCACCCCGCTGCCCTCTCTCCCACATCCCCCTGACACTCCTTCCACTGCTTCTCAATCTCAGCCTAAATGATTCTGCATAATTTCTTGTCCCCTTTTTCAGGTCACACATAAAAATTGAATGCACTGTCATAAGGAGCACAGGGGTCCCCACCATTAGCCTTTTCCCAGATCTAAATCTAATTTTCCATTGCTTGGCCAGGTTTCAGTCCTGAGCTGAAGGTAAGAACACCATGAAGCTTCAAATCTCCTGGAATATTTAACAAGGTGGGAGTTAGTTATTGGGGAAGAGTTTGAAAGGTGATTAGAGAGGCAGAAGTTAGACATCTGCTGGCACAGCAGTGCCTAAGTAAAGGTGAAACAACTTTTCAACATAGTTTGGCAACATCACAGGGAAAATTATTTTCATTAATAAAAACAAAGTCAGAGACTCTTTATCTGGGCAGCTTTCAGCAATGTTCGTGTTGAAGCCACAGAAAGTAGGCAGCACTCTCCTTTAAGTCACGGTATTGATCCCATTCCTACAAGACTTTACACGGAGGAAGATTAGGCAGAAGGGCTACTCTGTACCAGACCAAAAGGTCAGCATCTTCCAAGGAAGCCGCACTGGATTAATTTCTGTTGGAACAGCTCCTGGAATAGCTACTAGGTCTGCTGTTACCTCCATGTGGATTCTTATTCTGGAATAAACCCATTTAAACGGGATACTGGCACAACAGCAGCAACATAAATAAACCAGTACAATTGTATTGCTTCATTTCCTTGAGAGGCCTTTAAAATGATAAAAGCCTTCTTGTCCTCCAGAAGACAAGAAGCTGGTGTCATTTTTTAATACATTATGTACACAGAATATTTCTGTTTGGACACTTAAACATGTAGAGAATGCCTACTTGAAAAAAGCTCCACCAGCTCAAACTCAATACACAGAACAGCTGTATTCTATTAAGTATGGCATATAAATATGTTTTTCTAGTTAGGAAAATACCATGTCAAACACACTCCTCTTGCAGGTAACAAACACATGGAAACCAAGGTATCTAATAAGGCTGGGACATCTGGGAAAAGCCTGTCTGGAGAATAAGCTTGTTTATGAGAATAAAAACCTCACAGAATATCTCAACTAAGTTGGCAAGAAAATTAGGACAGTGGAAAAAAAACACTGGAATTTTTTTCCCTAAACAAATGGCTTCATCTTTCAAACAAGCACAGGAGATGCCGGGGGGGGGTTGGTGACAATCATCACTGATGCGAATGATGGGATATGTCAAGGAGAGAGAAATGTCATGTGGGAAATGTAATTAACCACTATAGAAGGGGGGCCGACACCTCCCCACATACTCACATGCCAAACAGAAAAGCCCAAAATTTATTAGTACAGCTCCTATTCACTCATTTGCTGTTTTATATTCCTGTAGTAGATATATTTATAAACATATCAACCTTTCTTGGAGCACCACAGCATTCCAGTTACTTCCAGTCCAGGTACAGTCACTGTTCATTTTACCTAAAGACACTTAACCTAATGGGAAAGGGACAAAAGCTGATTAATTGTTCCAAATTTGTTTAGGTT
>VYZV01017682.1:907690-930369 GCA_013401275.1 Pandion haliaetus
CAATAAGTAAGTTTCCTTCCTCATCAGGGTAGCTAAAAAGGCAAAATGTGTCCATGGCCATGAAATTTAAGGAATCCTTCCTATGCAATAGCTTTTTAAACTTAGCTGATGTTACCCACTCATTAACACTGTCAGATCATATAAAGCATCTTTAACAGCAATAACAGAGTGACAGCAGCATTTTCCGTACTAAAACTCCTGGCCAAATTTTCTGATGTAGATTCAACAGATTTGTAGACAGAAATGAACCTGGCATCCTTCGTATCTGNACAGATACTCACCTTTCAGAGTTAAGATGGAAGTGTGGGGAGAACTTTTCCCCAAGATGCTTAGGAAGTATCCTGGAATCAAGGTGTGAACATAAAGCAGACATGCTGACATGACCTTAGAAGAAGCTAAGGTGAGGACCCAGTGGCAGTCCATTGCAACTCTGCATCTGATACTTGTTACAAACTCTGTAATCCCTTGCCCTAAGCCATTTTCCAGGCAGACCCACAGAAACCTAACAGATTCAGTAAAATCGCCATCTCCAGCATCACAAGAGGATTAGTTGCCATCATCCTCTCTCTGCCTCCCCTTCCTGATATACTAAATAAAATAAGGTTTGAACAACCTCCTGAATTCCTCAGCAGGTAAGCAAGCCCTCAAGTCTCCGTAATAGTGGTGCACTAAAATACCTACTGACTTCCTCAGTGTCAGCTTGGTTAACCCACTATGTCCCCAATGCTGTTAAGATTTCTGTGCAGAAGATGCAATATATCTTTCCCACACCCCATTTCTTTTGGCAGGACTAAACTCCACCCAAAAAGATATCCTTAATATTAATCTCAGAGACATGCAGAAAAAGGTCCTTTTTTACTAGATACTGTAGTATATACCGAAAGGCACATGCTCCACCTTCCCCAAGTTTACAGTCTGAATAGTTCTAAAGGAAGAGGCTTGTTCAGAGTTGCCCAAAACCCAGGAACTGGCCCAGATTCTTCGATTTCCATTAAAGCAATTGAACCATATTTTCACCCTTGAAGCTCCTCCTTCCTCAAAAGCAGCCCATGCTCCATAGGCACAAGAACACAACACTTTTCTCACTGAGCCTAAGGTCAGATTCACCTGTCAGTCACTTCCTGGATACCCCCTCAAAAAGTAAAATCCCAGTAAAACAGGTATTGCAGTGGCACAGACACTACAGAGGTGATGCTCCAACACAGAGCAGCTCAAACCCCTGAATGTATGGGTGTCTCAGTGCAAACTGCTTCTGCCGTGACACATAATGAGAGGTACGAGGAAGGGGAAATCAAGCATAGCCACTTTCAAATGTCATGCAAGTAGGCTCCAACAGCACAAAGAGGAGATAATTCAGACAAAATTTCTTCCAAAAAGGTATCTATAGTTTTCATCTCTGAAGAATAACCTGTGTGGAAATTATCTAAAATACTCTTCAAATGCTTCAGTGCTCGTGTAAATGGGGTAAAGGTGCACTGCTTAGCAACATCAATACACTGCTATTTAATCACTTTTCCCCTTTAAATAGAGACCTTTGACTATTGTTTCCATAATCTTTCTGCTCCTTCCCTTACTACATCTCTATCAATGTTAGTTGATTCCTTCAAGTTTACTTATTTGGGGTCATATTAATTTTTAAATAATGCAGGGGGAAAATGACTGTAAATAATGTCCTCGTAAATACATTTGCCAAGAAACTGATTACATGCATCCATGAAACATACATCCAGCCATAAAAACTAGTTCTAGAAAATGACCCAAGAAGCTTGAAAAGATATATATCCACTCTAATTTTTTTTTTTTTTAAAGTTGTATAAACCAAATTGCTCTGTTTAAGTTCTGCACAATTATGTTACTATGCTGTCTTTTGGGAAACTTGTTATTCAGTGGACATAAATGTGAGAAATTGCCCATCGAAATGCTGCATGTTCTGACAAGACCACAAGCAAATATATAGTCCCAAAAGATTCAGGGGCCTTTTACATACAAACCTATTAATTGCTAGAGGAAGGCAACCATATGGCAAGACAGTAGTGTGCTCTATGGGTGCACAGTGGGAAATATGTAGCTTACTGGGAACTTTTTATAAAGAACAAGGGGAAATAAGACTGAAACTGCTAAATCTATAGATTATTCATTAGAAATTCAGTTATAGACTAGTACATTTCTAATTACTGAGGTTCATTAAAGAACAGGGCTTTTTCTAGATAAACTAGAAAACTTTCATCCTTATCATTACAAGAATAATTGAAACCTTGTTTCCCTTAAAGTTTAGATGGCTTTAAATATCGTCCTTCAAAACTGTACCAGCATGTAATTTAATGCTTTCATAGGCAACAGAATACAAGTTGCATGTTTGCTTCTTGACAGACAATATACCTGCATGCTACATACAGCTTCTGTGGCACACCTGAAGTCAACAGCTTCCAAAGCTGTTGTATTTGAGCCATTTGCTCTGGGTGCAGGAGCCTTTGGGCTGTAGCGAGGCATGCTTCTTCTGGCACAAGCTAAAGTTCAGGCATCCTCCAAGCCTTCCCATTCCATTCACTCCTCTCCCTGCTCAAAAAACCCACTTGGGCTGGTACAGCTGTCTGTGGGTTCAAGTGGGGAACCACACTTAAGCTAAAAAAAGCCTTCAGCAAAATAAGTTTTCTTTAATGGTTAAATCTAGTTTAGCTCACTTCATTGACTCAGGTCACTATGTGGGCCTATAAACCTCATGTAGTGCCTAACGTGGTGCCAACACAACTGAAGAGGAGGCAGCAGTAGAAGTGAACATGCACTGCCACTGTATCAGAGAAGCACCACACCATGCAAGTAGGTAACTGGCTCCTGTATTTCCTCTTGGCATGCTTTCTTGGAGTGGCCAAGAGGTCCCTCCCATACTTTTGTAGCACCAACCCCAGCCGTGACAAGTTCCCAAAACAAGAGCTGGCCCTCACGGAAACTGCACAGATGCAAGCACACCATTCTCAGTGCTCCAGCACATAGGTACAGACTCACCATCATGTCCTTGGATGCACGCAACAGCAGAAGCAGACACATGGATTTATAAAGTCTTTCAACACAACTGTTTGTACTGAGATTGGACAAAAGTATGGATATAGATAAATAAAACATGTACCCCCTCATCTCAGTTTGCCCACCATTCACGGCATCACTCCTTAGGCTCCCAAGGGAGTAGGCGTAGTGAGCGCTTGTCTAGGAGGCATAAGACACACCAAGCACTGCTAATGGATGGCTTTTATTCACAGAAAGGCAGTGATTCAGCAGGGCTGTAACATCAACTGTAGTTCACAGGAAACAGTTGAAAGGCACCAAGCTTACCATAAACCTAACAGACCTCACCTGCCTGTTGTTGAAGGCTGTCAAACAGACCCCATGGCCTCTCAAACTATCTAGCCCAAATCTTCCCAGCTTTACTATTTGGCTTTTCCTCGTACCTGACACTTGATTAAATTTAAGATTTCTCTCTTGAAGCCTAATATGGCACCTCCTGGCAACCTTCTTCAGGGTAAGCAGCCTCAAGTCAAGGCAACTCAACTCACCTTTTCCCTTGAAGCTCAGTGCCCCAAACCAGCCACAGTAACTTAACACAGGTCTCAGGAACAGCATGAAGCAGAAGGATGACACCAGGTCATCAGCAGGCAGAACAGCCAACATGACTACTGCGTTTCTCAAAACAAGGAGTTTTGATTTCTGTGAAAAGTGTTCTCACAGCAATGGCATTGCTGACTCACGTTCAGCTTGTGACATACCACAGCTCCAGATCTTTTTTTGCAAGCCTTCTGCACAAAACCAAGAGATTGTTCCTACATTTGTCTTCAATGAATCACATCCAAATTTTTTTAAGATTATTTATGTGATGTATTTATAGCCTATCCCAGCTTCACATCATCTGCAAGCTTAGTAAGCACGCTCCCTTCTGCATCATCCAAATCATTATGAAAACAGAAATACTGAACAGAACTGGTGCCAGGACAGACCTTTTCCAAACCATACTCAGTACATTATCCCATACTTTTCTGAAAATAAAATACTGTTAAGTAAATTCTCATTAACATTATCTAGCCAAGTTTGCATCTAACACCCACCAGTAGTTCCACAGCAAGACACTGAAGTCAAGATGTATAAAAGTTGCTTCTCCTTTATCTGCAAAGGAATCCTACAGTAGAAAAAAATTAGATAGGCTTGACATTCTGTACATCTGTACTAGCAAGCCACAATGACTGTAGTACGGATATAAGCTGGTTATGAAGTTACACTGAAAATTTAGATGAAAGACAAATGGCCAAAGTAAGGCAACTCGCAGAAGTCTCCCACAAGCAGCCTGGGGTACACAGGCACTCCAGCTCACCCCACTGCCTTACTGTATGGAGATGCCACCTGATCAACCCTTTTATCTCTGTCCTTCATGCAGCCAATGGAGAAGGGCAGCATCAGCAGGTTTACTATCACTGCTGTGGAGTGTATGTTGGGGATCCCTTTTCAAGGAAAGGGATTAATTAATTATACAAGCCTAAACATGAGGATACCTGCAGCATCACCACTGACTCCAAGGGGCAGTGCAGGCAGAAAAGATTGGTGCGAGCCTCAGTCACACATTTGCCATTCTGCTCGTCATTTCTTTCTATATGTAGTTTGCAAACTCAAAAATAAAGCAACAAGCAAACCCACCACAAATACAACATTTAAAGAGGAAAAGTAGTGTAGTTAAGCTACTCCTAAGACTTTGTACAATATATGCCTTCCCATTTTTATAGGGAAAGTGGAGCTCACGGGATGTTTCATGGAGCACTGCGGTGAGGTCCTGGCAAGTCCTTCCATATTTCATAATACTGTAACATGCAGATGCATGTCCTGTGTTCAAGTCTAGACACAAATATCTACTACAGGAAGCCTAAATGTCTAAGCCTATGCAGGATCATGGCTGAATTTCTGGAAATTGAGATAGCTTGCTACGTCCCAATAGACAGTATGTCTTACAGTCCTAGGAACTATTCACCTGGCTGATATTAACTCATTCATTTCCTATCCAATAATGAATATTTATAAACGATTCAAGAAATGAAAACAAAATAGGAAGGCTTAGAGGCTGCAAGGGCTAGACAGAAACTGTATTTGACATTTTAAGACTGATAGTGAGCTCTGGCTTCCTGACCGTGCTAGTGCTTCATAACTGCTTATCTCAAAGGCAAACATCTCCTTCCTTCTTGAAGGGAAAATAATTTCTAATGCCATCGCTTTACCTAGACGCCTTCTCTTGTGTCATCTTTTGGCCTAAGCCATGCCTTTAGTACCAACTGAAAACAAGGAAAGAGCAAGATTAGCCAATTGATCCATCTTCCAGCAGAGGAGCAAAGGTGGCAAGAAATGAAGCGGTCAAAAATTGGTTTGGGCCATGTCTGCATCACTTAGTGATTCCTCCCACTTAGGAATCTCTTTCTCTGCCCAACAAGACTTTTGGATGGCCTTGTGGCCCCAGGTGCTGCCTTCAGAGCCCTTCCTTGGAGAACAGGAGGGTGGCTTTGCTCGGAGCCCACAAACACATGTTCCCCCATGCTTGGTTACCACAGCATCTGAGCCCTGTTGCAGAAAGGAAACACCTCTGAATCTGTTCAGCTATTAACCTTATTTTAGGAGACCCTTTCAAGTTGTTACTTGCATGGAAATCACTGTGCTCTGTTGTCATTAATGAGACGCTCTGCTGTTCTTCTCCCTTTGTTCTTTTTTTGTTTCAGTGAGTTAAGCTTATCTTTTGCTTTTGTTTTCCTACAGTAGTAAAACTCTATTATGATGCTTGGCAGACAATTTAAGCTACTGTGACAATCATCTTTGAAAAGGGAATCTGCTTTCATAAACCCTTTCTACATGACTAAATATTCATTTCGGAGCTAGAAGCAGGCAAAGATTCCACCCTCCTCACTATCTAGCTCATGATTTTAGAGCTACTTAAAAATAAAGAGAGCAGCAGCTGCCTGCAGAGGAATGTTTTGTTTTAAGATGTGCACAATACCCCCCTCCACAACACTTCACCTCAAAGGTTTCTTTGTCGTTTACCTCCCCTCTTTTTTCTTCTTGGAAAAGGGGTAAAGCGATACAAGAAGATACAAATCTGCAGGGTGTGCTCCACGCTTGCCTCCCAGTGTACACTACCGCCCAGACCTTTCACAAACACAGCTTAAAACAGTCACAAGAGGATTTTTTCTTGTTGAGTATTTTTATACAGAAATAATACATTACTTTTTTAATTTCCCTTTTAGGTTTTGAACCTTACTGGTGACATTTTTTAAGCTTTTCTCTAAAGCTCTAAGGACCAAGAGATCTATTTCTACTAAAAGGCAAACAACCCTCACACAAATACAAAAAACCCAGACAAGCGTCTTACAATCCTATTTCTCCAGGAACTAGGGCTTTCAGGGAAGCAGTACTGTAGGTTTCTGATTAAATATCACAAGAAATGGCACAACCAATACAGAGGAGTCAAACCACAGTAGGTCATTAAACTCTGGAATAGCTTCCTGCATGTCCCTCCATCCTGTTCATCTACGATGAATGGTTCTGCACTAACACACGGGAAAGTGCTCTGTAGCATCATAAACACCACACTGAGGACTTCCCAGGAGGACATGCAACAATTTTGGCACTGAGGGTGGCCCAAACTTGTCTTCATGACTTAGAAGCAGCAACAGCAACATGTGGCAAATAAAACTGAACACAGAACCAGCAGAAAATTAGTTGGACATAGGGGAGTGCGGGGAGAGTAGAAATGTGTTGAATCCCTACTGATAGCTTATACTAGTAAAGATGAAAAACTTCACTTAGTGCTACGCACAACTGGCTGCTTGCACACCAGGCCTTTTCTAAAAATTACAGAGAGGCAGTCGTGGGAGTACCAATCAGATGGACAAAAGAAGCAAAACCAACAGTAATAGCTTTTACTGAGGCAGAGACCTAAAACAGCAAATACGAATATACACAGTGGTGAGAGGGGATAGGAAGGCTCTTTAAATTTGGAAGTCCCACGCAGCCTAACTTAGGTCGCATATGAATTAAAAAGGAGAAAGAAAAAAAAAAAAAACCAAAACAGGCTAACCCTACATTCAAATGAACAAACAAAAAACCACCATTAAAAATTAACACATCATTGTACAACTGCCAAGAATTCCTCATTATGGGGAAAAAACCCAAAACTGTCTGCATTGAAATACTAAATTCACAAGGAAAAACACAGAACAATCATCCGTTTTCTCTCCGAGTAGTATTTTCCTAATACTTTGCCACTTGTTTTTGTTCCATCGGGCTTTTTCCTACTAGTTAATTCATTCGTGAATAAAACACATTATTAAAAATCAAAGCTTGCAGGCCCTGCCCATGACCAGAAATCCACCAGGCATGGTTTTTCATGGCTGCAGAGACCTCAGGTGCCCTCCCAAGGAGCTATTACTCTACTTTAAAAGGAAAGGTAATAAGCAAGGATGCCAGAAGGGAGCAGGAACAGAAGACCACATCATGCAGTCATGTAAGAGCTCAGTTTAAGTCACCAAAGCAGGGGAGAAGGTAAGGACTTGCTAAAAACATTTGGCAATATTGGCTGGTGGCTAAGATTCAACAGCTGATGAATTAGAAAGGGCAGCGTCATGGGTCACTTAAACAAACAAACAAACAAAACCAACAACAAAACCCAAACCACCAAAAAAAACCAAACCAGGCTCAACAACCTTTGGTACAAACCTGTCAGAGGTGACTGCCTCCGCAAAAATCCCAGCTCCATAATTACAGTGTAGGTTAAATTCCAGTCTGACTAAATTGACAGAGCTGTTTAGTAAAATTTCGGCAGACATCACTGGACACTGCACACTGATTAGTCAAAACCTCAGTACCTTTAAGTCTCTACATATTTATTCAGCCATTCTTTCTCCCTGGAGTGAATATTATCTTGTCTTAAAGGTTTGATGTAAAATCAAACAGCATGTTGTTTGGCTAGGCTTTGGTCTTCCTTTTAAGACTGCTATTTCTCAAAAAGCCATTTCAAAACACAAATATACCAGGGAATCTAAATATAACCGACCCTACTTGGACATAAGTTCTCCTCACATCTGTCATCTCTCCCTCAGATCTTTTTAAATTGCACCTACTGGGTAATAAACTATGCTCTTCCGCTGTACAAAGGCACTGCTGCTTTCTTCCCCCAGTTTGGCGAGAGGATCAGCCGTAAGCTGTACAAAGACTATCTGCTGAGTGTATGCTATGTAATCGCTCCAGCGAACGCCTGGCTTAGTCAAACTCAAAATTATGTTTAAATTCCCTTCAAAAAGCCCCCTCAGTGTCATGGTTTTCTGGGCTAATTCTAACTAGCAGCACAGAGCACTAGCATCCAGCGGCACAACCCCCCTGAAGCTGCTGGCTCAGGGAGAAATTAGCAACTGGAAGCAGCCCTGCACTCCGAGCTGGCTGTGCCACAAGACATGCAAAGCCTTCGGTCTAAAGCGCCAAGTTTGGGCAGCAGGCAAGATCCTGAGCAAAGCTGAATCCCCACCTTCCCCATGACCTGAGCTTCTTGGCAACTAGCTTTCCCATTACTTTAAGCATACGAACCCCCAAAGCATCAAAACAATGCACAAAAACATACACATTCTGCTGTCTGACGGAGATCTCTCAAAATAGTGAGGCACGAATTGAAAAACCAAAGAAGCAAACCTGGGAGCATCAGAACTCACTGGTGGCTCTAGAAAGCTGTTTCTGATGCACCAGACTATCAAATGTTAATAAAAAACTAGGACAAAACTGAACTGCAGTGTGAAATATCCCATTCTTGCTCTGTACCACTAGACCTTTCATAGCCCAATTCCCACATTGACATGGATTTGAGCCAACAGCTTCAAAGCTTTTACCAGAGATGAGAAAGCTGTTTTCTTATTTGCAAAGCCATTTTATCAATTGATTTGTGAGATTATATCATATACTGAATGCTGAATATTAATATAATACGTCAAAACTGTTTCTGTAATACTCTCATCTGTTGTATAAGAGCAGCAAAGGCATTCAAAAGCAGCCTTCAGTGAACTGTTCTTAACACTTACTAGTATTCTATGCCAAACAAATTTTCCTACGTGCATTGACCTAAAAATTCTTCAGACTTTTGTTAATCTAATTTAAAAAAGAAAAAAAAAAACAACAATAAAACCAAAAACAGTTTTTCATTATTTTTTATTCAAATGAAGAAGCTTTACCACCTGAATCTAAGTAGCTCCACCTTTACAGATGTTCAAAAGTTCTTGACTAAGTTCCCTTTAATAAACTCATTAAGGTCAGGCAACTCTAGTAGGGATCCAGAAAAAGAGCTGAGAACAGAAATCCAATGCTTCCTGCTTCCATGGGGGAGCCCTGCTGATTATCCTCTGAAGAACTACCATGGTTTATCAGTATCAACACACAACTGACTACTTATTGGGTAGTCTTGGTTCTTAATGGGTGAGCTAAAGTGGTAAGACACAATGAATGTTCTGGGTTACTTTTCTGGAGGATGCTCAGAGGAGAAAAAAAAAAAAAAAAAAAAAAAAGAAAGGACAAAGTCCCCACTCCTTTACCACAGCAGCCGCTTCAGCTCTGTACAAGTGGTTATTGGAATTCTGGTTTTGGCTGAAGGCAAGGTTTAACTTGTGATTGGGGAAGAGTTAGCTTTAAAACAAAATGCTTAGTTAAGCTTCAAAAGATAATGTTTCAATACTTGCCAGCTCTGATGTCTCTTCCAGCTTAACCAAATCTACTGAATTAAAGATTTGTTTTGGGAAGGGTTTTTGTTGTGTCCATTGTTTCCCACCCCCACCTTGGCAAAACAATTCAGAATGACTGATAGTTTCAGCCAAGGTAAATAGATGGTCTTCAGAAGAAAAAGTTTTCTTCAAGTCTTTTTGATCTAAGAGAAGATATGCACATTGTATCAGCACGTTCTTTCAGTGACTGATGAGTGTGAACCACTGATTTCAATTCAAGGGTATGCAGAAAGAGTAATATGCTTACTGGTATGTTTTATTGCTTCCTGCAGCATTGCTAGCAAGATGATTGCCAGACTTGCTTGTTCATAGAGGTACATGCTTATTTGCTGAGAAACATCTATATTCATCACAATTAACATAATTAATAGACAGTAAGATAACTTTCAATCCTGAAAGACCAAAACTAGAGTGAGAAGTATTAGAAGACTCTACCTTATCATCCAATGAAGAATAATTATGATTGGCAACAAAGACAAACAATTTTCTTATATAACCAATATATTTTCCAAGACAAAAAGCCCCATGGCCTGTTGCAGTGTGCTCTGCCATGCACCCTCTCTCATCAGGTATCTTGGGGTTTTATAAAAGAACCGAATAAAACAAAATCCCACACAAATGAGAACTTTGCTCCGTTACTTTTTCCTCAGAAGTCTTTTTGTTCACTCCAAGTTAGCAGTGCAGTACTAGCCAGAAGTGGTTGCTTGACAAGAGACTGACAATTAAACACACCTACATACTGGAACATAAAGCAGTAACATTAATTAATTATTCCTTTTGTACCAGCTAAGAATATAAAACAATAGAAAAAGATTAGCCACTCCTTTTCAATCTAGTTTCTTTTATTTCCCTCTTACTACTTCAGAAAGAAAGGGGTTATGGCAAAGAAATTAATGGCTACAATGGCATTTGACTCTGTACAAGTTCTTCCAGCATATTTGATATGCCAAGTCATGAATTAAGCAATATAATTTAAATTATCATATATGGTGCATTCTAATTTTCATGTTCTTAGAAAGAAGTGCTTGGAGTACACTGGAGCATTTCAATCTTAGGGGGTTTTGTGTTAGCACTCCCTTGCTCTTCCAGGCTTATCTAGAAGTAAGAAATGCCATAGAAGTACAGGTGACTCCTTTAGCATAAGCTGGTAAGGTCCAAACCAGTCCTTTTCAGTACTAAACTCACTCTTCCTCCCTCCCTCCAAGAACTAAAAAGACAAAAAAGCACCTTTAAGGAACAAATACTGTTCAGGAACTTAACTCAAATTTAAATAAGTAATTATAACATTCACCAGGAGAACAGCAGGTTTAAACCTCCTTTCTGGCAGATCTGGATCTCCTACTCGCTGAGTGCCCTTAAACTGCTGTGCTACAGAATATTCTAAGGGCAGATCATCAGATCAAAGCTACTCATTCTGTCTAACAAGTACTTCCCAAAGCATGTGCTGAAGCTCTAGCATCATCCTGTTTCCCCACTACCAGTAAACTATAGGAAGCATCAGCATATGGCATTATTCTTGTTTGCTCACTTGTTCTCAATTAATATATAGCAAATATTTGTACAAAATATTTAAATATTCATTGGATCAGAAAAAGGCTCAATAGCCTGGTACTTAGAGAATGTGCCAGGGGCAGAAAAGGGGAAGAGGAAAGAACTCAAGTTCCAGGTTTTGTTAAAATAAGTATTTAAATTAAACAGAGTAGAACAGCTTCAGTGGAAAGTAACTAACAAAAGATCTAACCTGGAAGAGCAGAAGACATGTTTGGTAAGCTTTAAATACTCCATGTCCCTGGAACGCTATTGTAGCAATCTAGGTTTTCTGTGGATGTGCCACCTTCATCCAGACAAGTTGATGACTTCATCCAAATAAGTAAATTAAAAACCAAACAACAGACACCTGTCAAAATACAATACATTTCTTGTCCCTCTGACAGAGAGACCTGGAAATCATGCATAACCCAGATGGAAGTTCTGCCAAATCATTACAGCCAGTGAAATCCGCTGATGCTAAAACGCTATTCTATACAGCCTTTCCACAATCTGATCAGAGACCATACTTATAACTGGGTGCTGCAATGACAATGCAGAAAGAATAAGAGATGAGTGAAAGGGTGAATTTTAGTGCCCAGACTGATTTGCAGTGCCCTCTTGAATAAGAAAAGACACCCTTCAAAGCTCCTGATTTTGGCAACACGTATAAAAAGAGAGCAAGGACAAAGAGCATAAGAAAGATGGCTAGTCAAATAGTACAATATTTTGAAAAACAGAGCTAAATTATTTGACTTACCAAATCATATGGGGGAGGAGGGCAACTTCCTCTAGGGCCCATGAGGAGAGGAAATATATTTCACTCTTCACAGTAAGGCCAGATTGTATTTTACATTCACTTTTCATTTCTGTCACTGCTTGTGGTGCAGCTGTTCGCTGCCCCATGAACTCTCAGGCAGCTATGAGGCTTCTGCATGATGAAGCAGGACTGACCCAACAGACAGTACTTGTGGGTACTAGGAACTGCATTAATGGACAGGCTCCTTATTATCTTTCCATCACCAGAGCCATGTTCAGAAGACACTCCACATCCCCACAGCACTCCAGCTGCTGGAGCGTACAGCTCCTGTATTCAAATCCTTGGGAGCAGCTGCGCTTACTGTCCTGGTTACTCACAATCTCTCAAACTTACACAGTAGACTTTCTTCTAAAAGAGGTCACTGGCACTGTGGACATGAGGGTGGATCTTCCCTTGCTATGAGACAGCAAGCCCTCAGTCCAGGTACTTATTTAGAGGAAAAACAAGAGGTATGCAAAATCTGGCAAGAGGCAAGTTTAGTACGTCTCCAAATTCTTGTTCTTCTATCAGGAGAATGCATCCATTAATGTTGCATTGAACAGCCATTGGTGCCTCAAAGAAGATTTTGAAAAAACATTCTATTTAAAGACAAGCCTGTTAATGTGTCATCTGCAATATGCCTCTCTTATTCCTGGGAAATTTGCATGAAAACAGGATTGTTATTGCTCTGACACTCTTGTGTTCCTAGCGCTTATCCTCACTGGAAGAGGCATGCTACCTACCCTACCATCCCTGCATACCCAGGCTCCCACCCAAAAAAATTAAACGGAGTTTTAAGTACAATTGCACTGCCGTCTCAGCTCATGTTCCTGAAATCCCGGTTTTAGTAGCAGGGAAGCTCACATGCCAAAGGAAACAGATGCTATAAAAGCCAATAAAAACCAAATAAACATAAATAAATAACATTTTGTCACCATTAGTGAAGGTTTGTGATTATGTGAGTATTCAATAGGAGCAAATACATTTCCAACAAGAAAAAAAAGCACCAACGCAAAATACATCCAATGAAATTAAATGGAAAAGGCAGATGAAATGCCAGCTCAGACAAGAGGGTAACAGACTGTCGTTTAAAGCTAGTATTTCCCAGGTACATGATTTCATTACTATTGTGTGCTGCCACACTTAAAGTCCTTATCTTGGTGGGAGGAGGCAGGGAAGGAAAGCACCAAGAGGATTTAAGAGGAGCTAAGTCACCAGGACAGTGACTATTTACCTAAGCTTGATGGGTCAGCACTAGCAGGAAGCTTCCATGCTTCTTTCTTTACATTCCTTTCTCATTTTCACTGTTACACATTAATTTCTCTGCCTTTTCAAAGACATAGATTCACAACAAAAAGAATCACAGAAGGGTTTATTGTTTAAGACTTCATTTGAAACAGACTGATCTGCAACGTCAGTGCAGCTGCCTCATATGCAGCATTGCATTCTAAAAATCCTTATGACATTTCTCTTTAGACATGAATCAGCAGACTAACAGATGTCTCATTCACACCATGTTTGAGTTTCAGTTTTACTAATGAAATTAATTTAGGGCCAAATTGCATCTTGAGTTGCACGCAGAACTCTGGTTGACTTGCATGTCAGCCAAATACGTGCATGGGAGAATGGAAATCTGACCTTAATTTTAATTTGATCTTTGTAACAGATTGCTAATTTAGAGAGACAGATTGTGATGTCCTTTACTTGTGTTACATACTACCTTACATCACAAATAATCCCACTGAACACAGCAAGATTTCTAGAGTGCCATATACTCGTAGGAGGGTCAAGATCTCACAACCTGCTTGTTACCAGCGCAGACTGCCTCTGAATCTTAAGAAGTACCGGTACGTAGCCTTCCGAGCTCTTTTTCTCTTTGTGCAAACAAGTGTGCAGTCCTGGGAAGACCTGCCGTGTTGTTGCTGGGTTCTGACACGCAATGCTCAGTATGAGCAGTAATTCTCAGAAAGCGAGACGAAGAAGCAGCAGGGAAGTCTGCTCTTCCCCACAGGTTGTTCACATAGTCTTTTGCAGGCAGATGCAAGCTTGCCTGGACCAGAGTCTGTGCAGCCACGTTGGCCAAACTGGATGTACTCACTTTGGCCAATAATCCACTGTGTTAACCGCGTGATCAGAGCTACCTATTAGAGCTCAGAGTATAGCCACATCTGTTTAAAGCAGAGCATGAATTCACATCTGCCTGCAAACATACTCTCTGTCCCTGACTGAAGTAATTTCGAGGAACAGAGCTGCTCCATGAGAAGCAAGCCATTGTACTGAGGTTTTTTTAATCTCCCGTTTTTTCTCAAAGGGATGTCTGAACCATGCCCTGAGCAGATTTGCTAGTGAGTAAATTGAACAAAAAAAAAGTTAAAATCATAATGTGTTATAGCATTAGTATAACAACCAGTCTAACATTCCCTTCACCTCAAATACCTTCCATTACTTAGTAGAGAAGAAACTTTTGTGCAAGTGGCACTATGTTTAAAAAAAATAAAACAAAACAAACCCAAAAAAACAACAAGCCACTGTTGGCAGAGTATCCAACAGTTCCCACATGCATGACTTCATATCCCCCAATCACATTACATTTCACAGTGCTCCAGGAACACATCCACATTTGTAAGTCCCATACTGTCTCTAGCATTGGCAGACGTTTACTCAGAATCAAGAGAAGTGGTTTCACTATATATATACTTTTTAATGAAACATTTGACTTCACAGTTAACTCTAAGGACCCAGTCATACAAAAAGCTGGTCATGTTCCAACATAGGGAGAACAAGGTTCCTTAACAGGCAGGATGCACAAAAGCCGAGGACAATGTTTTACTTGAAAAATAAGCACCTCGGGGGCAGTAGGTTGTAACTACTGATAGGGCTAAAGATAGTAAGTACTTAACGTACAGGGTCAGTGAACTCCACGCATTCAGCATCTTAAGTTTCTAACTTTCCCAGGAATATCAGTGGGTTTTTTTGCTTAAGCCTGGCAACCAGGTGTTATTTCTATACTTAGACAGTAGGTCTACTGTTCCTGTGTTTGCTTACCACTAGCTAATGGCCAATGTTTACTCAGAGAAGAGATATCCATCCCCTGTTCCGGCAAACAATGTAAAAACCTGTACCAAAAATCTAATACTGATATTAGCAACATTCAGAGTGATTCTTGACTCACTTATCAGCTTAGGCTGATTCAGTAGCATTTCTCTGGCTACCTTCAGTTATTCTCTCCACCTGCAGAGATCACCAAGCTATATTACTGCTCCTTCTCCATAATACTCTGAAGCTGAATTCAATGATGACATTATGGTAGAAAGCCAAAAGCCAATGGCACTTTGAATTTATGGTTGGATTACCCATTTCACCAGAAGATCGATTTCTGCTATGATTCCACAGTTAAAGATGCAGAACATATTGTATGGCATTCACCTTCCAGTTACTTTGTGATAGGCGATTTCCCTATGCATATAGTATTTACCATTTTAGAAAATTATACTCGATGGTACATTACAAGATGAGAATCTATGCTTTGGTAGCCTATAAGCTGCACTACTACCCTGTGCAATTTAAAAATACCAAGCCAGAGGAAGAAAAATATACAAGAAATCCCAGGAACAAAAAGTCTAAACAGTCTGGCATGAAAACTGCTACAGACTCTCACATGTGCCCAGTTTTCCTAGTGTTTTCGTTGTACCTCTTCTTCGCTGTCATGGTTTCAGCTCAGTTGGTAACAAAGCACCACGAAGCCGCTCACTCACCCCCCACCCCCTCGCCTGGCCACGTTGGGATGAGGAGAAAATCCAAAGGCAGGCTCGTGGGTCGAGACAAGGATTGGGAGGGATCACTCCCCACTTATGGTCACGGGCAAAAGACAGGCTCAACTTGGGGAAGAAACAAAATCAATTTAATTTACTACAAATCAAATCAAAAACAAAACACAAGGGTATTGGGAAGGGAAACCAAACATCAGAACACCTCCCCCCACCCCTCCCGCCTTCCCGGCTCAGTTCCACTTCTGATGCTTTCTACCTCCTCCCCCCGGCGGCGCAGGGGAACAGGGGATGGGGGTTGAGTCAGCTCGCCACACATCGTCTCTCTGCCGCTCCTTTCCTCAGGGGGAAGATTCCTCANCTCCCCTGGCGCGGGTCCTTTCCGCGGGCTGCTCTCCAGTCTCACACTGCTTCAGCGCGGTTTTTACCATGGGGTTACGGCCATCTTCGGGAGCCTCTGCTCCACCGTTTCACCTCCATGGGCCGCAGGGGGACACCTGCCGTCTCACCACGGGCTGCAGGGCCATCAGCCTCCTCAGGCGCCCCCTCCTCCCCCTCCTTCTTCACTGGCTCCAGTATCGGCAGAGGGGGTCCTCTCAGGTTTCCCAACCCCCACACTACCGGTTCCCCTTCTTAAATATGTTTTCCCAGAGGCGCTACCACCGTCACTCCCCTCCTAGAGGCAAGTCCGACATTTTGGCGCGTCCGACATTTTGGCGCGGGGAATTTTTCCAGCAGCTTCTTAAAGGGACCGCCTCTGCAGCCCCCCTCCCCTGCCACCAAAGAAAACTGCGCCACACAAACCCATAACATTCCCCAAACTGCCTTTCATATACTATAACCTTCACTTTGGTTTCACGTCCTATTTCCCATTACATTTTGAATTGTTGCATTTATATTTAAAATCAGTCTCAAATACTTCCAACATATATTAATGACCTCTTAATAATTTAGGAGGCATTCAGAGCATGAGGTGTGCCTCTACCAGATACTCCAGAACACCCTGACAGAAGGTCAAGGCTTTGGATGGTCTAAACAGACTCTGTCTCAATGTCTTCTTTTCCTTGGCCTCTGTTAGTTCATAAGTGGGTCAAGATTTGTCTTGGCTTTTGTACTTCCAAGTAGTATGAAATAGCTTTCATATAATTTTGAACAAAAGGAGCTGAGAGTATTGCTATTTTCGCAGCTGCACCTGGGCAGACTCAAAGAGTAGCATCCAATTCCAAGTTGTTAGCTGATACTGTGTATCTGTAACTTGTTTGGACTTTACACAACGCCTCAGACATTATGCACACCTCACAGAAATGCAAAGTACAGTCTTCTCGAAAAAATACACAGTTGCACGTATATGCCTATACATGCCTAGATAAAGTAGAATCCTTTGAGCGTTCACTGAAGCCTGAGCTCTGTCTAGCTAACGGAAAACTTTTTTTCTTTAGGAACTCCAAGACAGGCAAAGAATGTATTTTAGACTTTAGCCAATTTTAGGGACATCACAAGCAAAATAAATAAATAAATTAGGGAAAATACTAACAAGTGATCTATCTGAAACACAATTCCTCACTTGAGCTGCACCAAACCTTCATTCCCCCCCCCAGGCCCATCCTGCCATGAGCGTGTAACATTCTGAATACACTGTTTGAGATTTAGTACACTTCAGGCTAAAAGCTCTTAATTGGGTGGAAGAGAGCTGTAATGATAGAGCAAAGGGCTCTAAGTCCTAAGCATAACCCTGTCTAAGGTACAAATAGCTTGCTACAACACAACTATGCACACAGACACATAAGATGTGCAACATCAAACTTTCTGCCGTTTTATGTAATGATCAATGAATTACTTCTCACCTATTTTTAAACATGTGCTGCACATAACTACAACTGCCTCAGCCCAATAATTGCTGTTCATTACTGCTGATTTCTAGCACGTAAGTTTGATCTTTATCATCAGCAAGAGAGCACAGTTTACTGGAAGATAGCTTCCTCTCAAAATACACCCACAGTACTGCTTCAGAGGGGTTTATAGGGGAGGAGACAAGCAGTTGTGATTGCAGTAAGCTGGTAAGTCTCCAGTGGAAGGAGATGGATGTTGTGCTACACGATCTACTCAAAAATCACAAGCACAGCTTTATGGCCATAGTGAGAGCTAACAGGTTGGTTTGTATTTAATAAGTATTTGAGACATAGCTTTGGTTGTTGACAGTTTGGTTCTTGACTTTGTTCTATATACATAAAAAACCCAAAAGTTTATAAAAAGAGTTTGGGATTGTTAGCCACACTGCTTCCCCAAGCCAACAGTAGGGAACAATGGATCCATAATGCATGATGAAGCTGTAAAAGCCAGAGTAGACTTTGCTGCATTATAAGCTCTAAGCTATAACGTACCAGATTTGTCTGTGAAATTCCATGTGTATCCTATAAACTGTTTCAAAATGTGCCCAATAAAAGTTAAATTTTCATTTACAGTTTAATTTTGTCAACAAATCATGATTCACTATACCTATCTGTCAAACACTACACTACTCCCTTTCAAATATTACAGGAACGAAAATACAAGTTTCTAATTAAATCTGTCATATGAATAAGAGTTGTTCTAAAACTTCTCTCTTCAAAGTACTGAAATTTAAAGTAATAAATATTCCTTCAGAAGTAGGCCAGTTGAATTTAATATGCACCAAATAAATATTCCCTCAATTAGATGTGTGCAAGTAAAAAGCTTTATGTTATGGTTTATAGCAATTTCAGATAAAGAGCTTGTGTGATGGAGTGAATCCAGCTACAAAATGATTGCAGTAGTGCAACATATTTTTAGCACAGGATAGCACTCATCTCAAAAATAATTCTGAGAATTTTTGCGATTTTGAGATCACACTATGTTTCAGCAAGACTACCATGCTTAATAGATTTCACAAATTACTCCTAAAAAATTAATAAGGCAAATTAAGGGTCCTTGTAATGAATCATGTAACTTCTCATTTGGCAGAATTATGCCCTTTTTCTCATTGTGCAGGAACCATCATCTAAGTTGTACCATTAGCGACAAGGCTGACTAAAGAGAAAAAAATCACCCATTACTGTGATGAAACTTATACATTATCACTACTTTGGTATTCCAAACAAAATTTCTACTCATCAGTTTGACTGAAATCTGTCTTCATGACTAGGGAGGAATACTGTTGTTAGTTACTACTGCAGAACAGTCTTACCACTGACTTTAATCAAAAAAGGGTGCAAGTTGAAAGAATACTTTAGAAAGAATCCTAAAAACAAAGTGTATAATCCACAACTGAATCTAATACTCTTTGCATATCAATCACCATGAAACTCCCTTCTGTATTACACCTTAGAGCTAAATGCTGACTGTAGCATGTCAGATACCATTTGGACTAAGTTTTCTTCTAGCAAACATTACCAACTCTTTTCTCTGGAGTGTTGTGGCTCCATGAATAAGAAAGCACTTGGCCAAGGGGTTACACAGTCCCTATTGTACATATACCCAAAGGTCAGCAAAACTGCAATTACTTAGAGCAACTGCAGGTATTGATGCACAGCATGGCTAGTCTGGGCAGGCTGTGCTACAAGCCGCTAGTTAAGCAATGGTTCCACGAAGTCTTGTCAACAGATCCATAGGCATTGCCAAAAATGAGATCTTAGTTGGAAAAAGTGTCTACATCAGGAGAAAAGCAGTAGCAGAATCCACCAAAGGTCAATAATGGTCTCTTCTAGAACAAGGAATTATTCAAAAGAACGGCGACTACCTCAAGCCATAAAAGTCAATATTCAGCCTGCTGACTTCAGCAAAGATACACTCATTTTTACACGAAAAGGGATCAGGCAGTCCTCAGCCAACACAGCCTGTGACAGACAGCTGCTGCAGGCAGCAACCGAGCAGCTATTCCCAGCCAATACCTTAACTGCTGTAGGAGATGCAAGACATCTGGACAGACCTGACTGATCAAAAAGACAGCAGAAAACATACTGTACCTCTTTGTTTCCCTTTATTTTTCTCCAAGATCTGGTATGCTGGCCCAGACCACCTTCTCCCTGCAAGAGCTAGTACCAGTCTTGCATGTTGAAAACAACAGCACTGAGACAATGCAGCCTTCAATTGGTTATTCGTAAATGTGTGTTGCTGACTGTCAAAGCAACCCGTCATTTTTAACTTGGTTCTGCTTTCAAAGTAATCACATGAGGACTGAAAGATAATTAGCGCTCTACATACTGGAGTGTGACATCACTAATACTAATACTCTGTTTCCCCTAAAAACACTTGAGAGACAATCAGAATTCTGTAAACTAGTAGAGGGGGGAAACCAACAAAAAAACTAAACACATGTCTACACAGTTAACTGTAATAAATTGAGGAATAACATAATTTAGTACTTTCAGTCTCTTATTACAACCAGGAAGAGGTTTGTAACTAACTCAGGGACTGCAGACCCCTGCATTTCTCTCTTGAATGCTAGCAGATGCTGTGATCTTGGATAGTGGGGACCATTATCAAAATCACCCCAAGTTTACAGAGGTATCACTACTGGTAAACATTCCTAAAGCACACAGTTACCAGTATGGCCTCTTACTTCTAAAATATGGAATTTATTCCTCCTGCAGTATCTTCCTGAATTCACAGTTAATGCTGTTTCTTCAAACATCAAGAAACTTTGACACAGCATCTCATGCTGAGTTTGAATGTGTCAGTGCAACAGCTGAAGTGAAAATGACAAGTGACTTCAGCATTACTTTGGACCAGGGCTTCTGGGTAGAGGCAGAAGATGAATTTCTAGCAATGCTTTTCAGTCCCTTCACAGCCCTTTATTCTGGGGGATCATTGCCTGTTATTAGCCTAATTCAAGAAATCCAGCTTTGTCTCATTTACTTTTAAATGATTTAAAATTCATCTTATAAATGGAGTATAGTGTGCTGTGATTCAGAGCTGCAAGTCTACATCTACGACAGTAAGAAAGATATGACACGAAGTTCAATCTTAGGCCTGCTCATAGCTTCACTTTTCGTAAATTATTTACCATCTGTTCACAGTACTGTCTGTTTAGATGAAGATGATTCAGCCATCCATGCCAGGAGTTACAAGTGGAGAAGTTGTACCAAGAAGTCAGACTGATTTCCACTTCAAGTTACTGCTTTGTGGGTGCTGCCAGCAAATATAGATGGGAGGCATTTTCCAAACACTTTTCTGAACCTTGATTCAGCGAACAGTCAGCAATTTGTACATCTGTCAGCTCGGTTCACTGAGCAGCATGGTACACATAGGTCTTCAAGAGGGACTTACAAAGCAGACAGGATAGGGACCTGTGCAGACAAATGCAGGGAGGTCACAAATTAACATATAGGGAGGCACAGAGAAGGTTGCACAAAGATGGATTGTGAAGCATCTGACAAGCAAGCAGCAGAGCAGAAGTGACAAGAGACCTTGAAAAGCCTGGCAAGTGAAGCTAAATGGAGAGGGTCACAGTTATGTATAGCTTTCAAGAGTGACAAAAAGTATCCATCAGCTACAATAACTGGATGAGAAGTTTACAGGGGATTTCTAAGAAAGGAATCTCATGGACAAGTAGGTTAGTAAGTGTTACAGCTGGACCAACAGGAGTAATGAGTATGACTGAGAAGACAGATTTACTTAATAGATATTAATCAGAACAGGTTAGCAGAGAAATGCCCGAACAAGAAAATACCCTGGAGAGATGGAGCTAATTCAGAATAACCTGCCTGGTGCGGACCTGAGCCAAAAAAAGATATTGAGGCTCCTATAACACTATTTGCTCAGAGAAGATGTTTGTATGGGATTTTACAGAGACAAGCCAATACGCAAGATTGAAAAGCAGAAGCCTAGAAGATAGAGGGACACACTTACAAATCATCTGCACAGAGATATGATAGCCTCAGCTATCATTGATTCAGCTGTGAATTGAAGAAATTACCTGAAGAGAGCAAAGGGACCAAGAACAAAGCCTTAAGGAACAACCTCTTCCCTCCCAAAATCATTGGGGAAAGTAGCAACTGAAAATAGCAGCATGTTATAGAAGAGCATAAGTATCAAGGACCAAACACATGGCCGTTCAAAAAAAAAAAAAGCCTATTATGTTTTTATTACTACATATTTAACCAGCAAAATTAGTTGCCTAGTACTGTCAACAGCAACAGAACACACAACTACAGCTGTCCTCTCTGCCCTCAAAAAATCCCCACACCAAACATAGCACTAACAGCTGACCTCTAAATACTCAAAACACCCTTCCTCCTGGAGGCACTATGCAGCTTTATAATGTGGTGTCTCCCTTCCCTTTGCCTAGTTATAGGATGTTATTACTAATCGCACTATTACTAATCCCATGTAGAGAGCACGACAACAGCAGCTCAGAAGCCGATAAAAGGAGATAACATGTATCCCCTTGAAACACAGCATAATTTTCTCAGGGATATGAGCTTATTTATTAGGTATCCTTATGCTACTTGGGAGATAGCTACATGTGCTGTGTATTGCAGATCTGACTTCTATGCTAAAGCATGTCTATTGATTGTTGCAAGTTTTTACAATTAAATAAGCATGGTCTAGAACTGTTTTTCCATCTACTAATTATTGAGCAGACAACAGAGAACAATTCTGAACAAAGGCACATTATACTGTCCACGCAGGATGGCCATTGTCACTACCACTGCAGGTTTTCTACAGGTGAAGAATCGTACTAATGCAAGGAATCACTTCAATTCCCAATATACAAAATAGCCTCTTACAGGTCTTGTAAATTCCTACAGGTGAAGAATCATACTAATGCAAGGAATCACTTCAATTCCCGAT
>VYZV01017686.1:34171-50844 GCA_013401275.1 Pandion haliaetus
GAGCTGACTCAACCCCCATCCCCTGTTCCCTTGTGCCGCCGGGGGGAGGAGGGAGAAGGAACCGGGAATGGAGCTGAGCCGGGAAGGCGGGAGGGGTGAGAGGAGGTGTTCTGATGTTTGGTTTTCCTTCCTAATATCCTTGTTTTTTATTTGATTGGTAGTAAATGAAATGGATTTTGTTTCTTCCCCAAGTTGAGCCTGTCTTTTGCCCGTGACCATAAGTGGGGAGTGATCCCTCCCAGTCCTTGTCTCGACCCACGAGCCTGCCTTTGTATTTTCTCCTCATCCCACTGTGGCCAGGCGCGGGGGTGGGGGGTGAGCGAGCGGCTGCGTGGTGCTTTGTTACCGGCTGGGCTGAAACTGAAGCCACAACAGAAATAAGAATACAGTTATTAGCAAAACTGGAATTTGGGCAGGATTCATACCATAATTTAGAATAACCAAAACAATATAAAGATTGTGTGGAAACATTAATGAATACGAGTGACTCCTACCCCTTACAAAGCCTTGGCTTTAAATCTCATTTAGAATTCATATAATATTTCCTATTATTTTTAAAAGCAATTTCAGAAAAACACCAGATAGGTATTTTCTCAGTCATATGGTATCTCAGGTATCAATATGGTTTAACCCTACAGAAGGTTATGATTCTTTCACAGCTTCTCCTATGGTAACAGGATTAATTGAATCGGAACTAGATTAATTTTCTCAACTGTCAAAAAAAAAATCATCAAAATACCTGGAAATCCATAGCCATATGTTGTAAGAAAATGTCCAGCCCCATCAATCACCATGGAGCTTTATTTATGCATTGCTTTAATGGGCAAATTCATTGTAACCGTGCAGCAGACTAGCAGCATATGCTACTCAACTGCTACGACCTTCATGCCATTATAGAAAGCAGCATGCATACACACATGCAAGCTGTGTCTGATCTAATGATCAACATGGGCATCAATTGATCCTCTGATTAAAGCCACAGGATATCCTAAAGAACAAGTTCATCAGTTTTCCAGAAACTGAACCTAAACATTTGTTGCTATCTTCCTCAATCTTTTATAAGGAAGAAAAGGAGAAAGGGATGAAAATCCTAGCTCTTAATTTACTCTTTAATCCTCAGTATATAAAGGAGTGTATAAGATGCATTGCCTTTATGAAACAAAGTTCTTTTCCTTAAATATATTCAGTCTTGTGATAAGACAAAACTGTAGTTAGGAACCTGGCTTTACAGGTAACTTACATCTTACTTAACTAACTTCAAATTTTCTGATCACTGTTATTTCTGCAGAAATGTATTTTCCTGGCCAAGCAATCCAGTTTCTGTTTCTTTGGCACTGTGATAACATCTGATTCAAGGACAACACAGAATCAATAACAAGTTCAGCAGTAACTTTGTCTTACATGACATCGTATCAAAATGGAAAGATATTATTGGAAGTCTGCATTTTCAGATTTTGAAGTATAGATTTTCAGCGGAAATGTAAGCAAACAGAAACCTCCTGGCTAATCACCCATGCAAAAGGAACAAAACAATGAGCGTGCCATACTTCTTGCTGAACAGCTCCTTCACAGTATGTCTCCACACCCTACATCCATTACAGTGGACTAATCTAATTTTTAATCAACAGAAAGTCTCCCGGTATGGAATAAGGGTATCCAGTTGGGGATTTGATGCCAAACAGGCAGTTCAATTTTGCACTTACATGCTAGTTGTTATCAGATGCATTTTCCTATACGCCTCCAGCAAGAAGTGCCTTCAAAGGTCATCACTGTTTTCTTGAAAATGGCAGTACTGGCAGAATGAGAAGTTGACATACTGTGTCCCTCAAGCAGGGAGACAGCTAAGTTAAAACTGAAGCATTGCCTAAAAAAACAATATCCCACAAACCAAATTCCGATCCTAGAAACAATCAATTTAGTTTAATTCTTAATATAATCCATTCTCAGCTGCAGGAACGGAAGGGAAAGAGGGAGAGTGCACTACCTCCCTAAAGAGCCACAGAATCTGCAGGCTCCTGGTTTGGGCTCACTAGACTTCAGAAAAGCCAAAGTTGGTAAGTGTCTTCTGGTGAGGATCTCACTTCTCAGAGGGTGTTCACGGCCTGATGATAACTCCAAAGTTTTACCAAGTAGCTGGGGAGCTTTGGGAGCAGTTAAGAAGGATATTACAATGGTCCTCCTGCTCTGTTAAAAGATGTCATTGGGCTGAACATGTATGGGGATAACAAGGTGACAAGGTAATGCTAATCATCAGCATCCTCTAGCTGCTTTCTTGTTTTTTTTCGCTGTAGCTGAAATTGCTCAAAAGTTGCTTCTTACTCATGAACCCATAAGTTGATTGTCCCCATGTAATAAGTGTCTTTGTTCTTCAAAAGTTTCACAGGAAGTTTTTCGGTCCCAGTCTGATGTCACCAGTAAATGGTAGAGTAAATTGTTGTCTAACCACTATCTCCCCACCATTCACTCCTCAGGCAGTAAATGCCGGGTTTAAAAATTCATCAAAAATTTTCATTAGCTATATGTAGAACTTTTAAAAGCTCTTCTCTATGCGATGCCAATGCTTTCTTTAGATCTGTAATTGAAATAAGAAGTGCACAACTGTACTTGGGGGGTGGTTTTGGTCTCTCCCGGCCAATTCATTTTATCTGCAAATTTAAAGCAATGCAGTGCTGAATATTAATAGCACTGTTACTATGTAAAGCCAGCACTGATATTGATGGATGGCTAAAAGCACAGAATAAAAAGGAGGGATATTTCCTCTCTTCAGCTAATTTCATTTTTGCACTCCCCGATCCCCTTCCCCCACACTGCCTTTCATAATATGTGACTATTTTTATAAATTTCTCAAGAGGTAGGTACTTATTAAGTCTTTATAAAATTTTCCAGTAGTAGATCAGATGTTTATGCCCATATTCTGTCTTCTCTCACACTGCATGAAGAACTTAAGGAGGCAGATGAGCAATTAGGCTCATGTGTTGTTTTCTGTAGCAGATTTCATGCATTACCTAAGAGACTGTTATGAAGTAATGATTACGATACATTACACTGTATTATTTAATGAATTGCCTAACAGGACAGGTTAGATGCATTTCGGTAAGAAGCACTTTAACTTTTTATTTAAAAGAAGTCACGATCTATATCTATCCGGATGGTGGTGATTTTATATAATCATCAAAACTCCTGTGAGCAATAAATTTAAATAAAGATGCATGATCACCCACTATCCCCCATCTATTTGGGAAACTATACCATGTTTTATTCTGTAGTACTTCGCAGCACAAGTTTTTCCTTCAGAAGCAGAGAAAAAGATAAGCACATCGAGTTCTTATAGTCCCAGACATTCCAGGGTCGTCTTTAATCCATATAACCCCTGACTATGTGCTCTGGAATACTTTCAAGCACAGGCCATCGATAGCTTCGTATTTCAATGTCTCCAAAGAATCACTAACTGAATCTGGTTTATTACTCATAGGGTAAATGATCAAAATGAATGTGAGACATGAACAGCAAGCACAGACAGACATCATCCTAAACTGTCATAGGTATTACGACTCTTTCAGCTGCCATGCAACCTCTCTCCTGGGAAACGTGCAAATGGACTTAAAATCCAACAGGCAAAGACCCTGGTGTCCCTTATCTGAATTGAGTATCTCAGCTGTCCATCTGTACTTAAAAGGTAATGGCTGCATTACCTTCTTCCACAGCCACATTTTAAAATGAAGGCAGCAGTAGCTGATCACTGTGCATCTCCATCCTATAGATTCATATATTCAGAAAGTTTTATTAATCTGGCTCTAGCTTGACCATACTAGTTACAAAGCTTCTTTTTACTGAGGCACAGGCAAAGCAAATGTGACTCATTTGCAATATATGAAATAAATATAGAGAGGCAAAGGCAACAGTGAACTTTTGTGGTCATCGATGTCCACACTTTACAGTTGGATATCAAATCCATAACAATCTTGAAAGCTGCCTATAATTTCTAATAGCCGAGTCTTCCAGTGCACACATAATAGAGAACGCAAAATTTCAGTTATGATGTGTTCAGTAAGTTCAAAGTGATATCCAGGATCTGTATATTAGAAACACTTAGCATGTGAAGCCAGAAATAGCTATTTATATTTATCTTTAAAAGAAAAAAACAATAATTTGACCAAATTTTTTAGTCTGCAATTTAACATATAAATTTTTACTGCAAGCTAATCTTCCATCTAAAAATGAGATCTTTTTCAGATTAAAGAACTAGTTATGTCCGTTGGAAATTGATTTTAAATACATCTTGTTTTCATTGACACAAGTTTGCAGCATAATCATCTTCATTTACACAAATCCCCATTGTCATTTCTCAGGGACCTGCCAGTCTTGTTCAATTTCCCATACTCTGTCACCAGGTGTCAAAAAGAAAGCGTTCTGCCTTATTAAATGACATTACAAATAGAACCTTCATCCCAAACTGAAATGGAAAATAATTTTAAAATAACACTGTCTAATAACCTCCTGTGGCTTTTCAAAATCCTTTCTATTTTGCACAATCTAAAGTTAATTATTTTTACAGCCACTCAGGGAGAGATTAACTACATTTCTTAATTCTCAGGCACAGGAGTATGGTATAAAAGGCTGTTTGTGTACAAGTGACTCCATATAGGATGACATGTCTGCTGATGTGTATCCTAATCAAATTAGTCAGATTCCTGCCAGATACAACAGTGTTTGTATTATAGTCGGACCTTAAGTGAGCGAATATTTCAAGCAGTTGATAGCATACCAAGACAGAAATTTATAAAAGGAAGCAGAAACTCATAAAAATATCTCAGAAAGCACATCTAGATTCCCATTACAAAACACACTATAATAATTGTCTCCCTGACATCAATGACTTTGCTAGAAAACTCCAACACATTAATATGACAACTAAAGGAAAATATCCAAGCTTGGATACCCAATCTTCTTGCCAGCTCCGTAGGACAATTGGCGGCAGATACAGTAAATCACTCCACTCATGCATCACCTCTTCATAAATCTCCCCTTCCCCACATGCACAAAATTTATGAAAGGGATTATATGATTTGACTGCTTACAATTGCAGATGCTGGATTTTATGACCCATGCACTCCAATGGGGAGTTGTGCTTTTAAGTGCATAATCTAAGTGCTAAAACTTTTGAGCAAGCTTTAAACAGCTAGTAAAATAAGATTTACTAGTAAATCCTAAGGACACTCCTTGCCTTAGGTCTCAGAAGGATACAGACACTACTGTCGCACCAATCAGCAAGTAAATTCTCAGCTAGGAACGTAAATTTAGATGCATAACCATACCCATGCAGCTACACATACTTAGGTTCTTGAACTAAGTCAGCATTAACTCAGGTGTTTCTGGGGCACTTTCACGCTCATTGAAGCTATGTCCTAAGGTACCAATAAGTTTTAGCAACAGGAACTTCCTTCCCATTTTGTTCTTGTCCATTTTATATATATTCCCCTATACATTAAAAAGCAAATAAACAATTCATAAGAGTCTCCTCCAAGAAGCATAGCAACATCAGAAGTTGAAAGCAATAAATACAGCATTTCTTTTCTCTTATCAGATGGCAATCTGATGCTTGTCTTTGCAAGCATAAATCCAGAAACTTACCTTTTAAAGTTGGTTGTTGGGTATTGTTTCGGGTTTTTTTAAGCAAAGTAAAATTTTAAACTGATTTCAGGAAGCAAATCTTACAGAGAAGACAAGTCTGGCAATGTAATTGGAGCAGCTGGCAAAACTTTAATATAAACATATATGATTACTTTAAAAGAAGGGAAGTTGATTTGCTCCCTCTCCAAGCTATTTAATTTTTCCTTTTATGCAATGGTTGTGGGTTGTTTTATTTCTATTACATCCCAGAGACAAACCCCTCCAGAGTTTGTGAAATTGTTTGCATTTACATTTTTGCTGAAACTGCTTTGGCCAATGCTTCCCTGGCAACAGATACTTTTTGTATAACAGTTCAGAAAACAACCTGTAGATCTGAAGCCATAACGAAAGTTTTTCTAAACAAAAGTCTGGAGTAGTCTTCATGTTCACTCCCCAGTTAGGTGGAGCATGAGTTAAAAAACATTTGTATGTCTGAAGAGTCAGACAGGCTTCTAATGGAATTTTGGAAGTCACCTACCTTCTACACCATATGACAGGGTTACTTTCTTTCTGTGCAGAGCATTTGTTGCTTTTCTCCCACTAACTTTCTTTGCACCTATTCATTTGCATTTGTCATAGTTTCAGCCCAGCCGGTACAAAGCAACACGAAGCCGCTCGCTCACCCCCCACCCCCGCGCCTGGCCACAGTGGGATGAGGAGAAAATACAAAGGCAGGCTCGTGGGTCGAGACAAGGACTGGGAGGGATCACTCCCCATTTATGGCCACGGGCAAAAGACAGACTCAACTTGGGGAAGAAACAAAATCCATTTCATTTACTACCAATCAAATAAAAAACAAAACACAAGGATATTAGGAAGGAAAACCAAACATCAGAACACCTCCTCTCACCCCTCCCGCCTTCCCGGCTCAGCTCCATTCCCGGTTCTCTCTCCCTCCTGCCCCCGGCGGCGCAGGGGAACAGGGGATGGAGTTTTTGGGTCAGCTCGCCACACCTCGTCTCTGCCGCTCCTTTCCTCAGGGGGAAGATTCCTCACTCGTCCCCTGCTCCACCGTGGGGTCCCTCCCACGGGAGACAGTCCTTCACCAACTTTTCCAGCATGAGTCCTTCCCACAGGCTGCAGTCCTTCAGGCACAGACTGCTCCAGCGCGGGCTTTCCCATGGAGTCATGACCGTCTTTGGGGGCATCCCCCTGCTCCAGCATAGGCTCCTCCCTGGGCTGCAGGTGAGCCTCTGCTGCCCCACTCCCCTCCCTGGGCTGCAGGGGACAGCCTGCCGTCTCCCCAGGGGCTGCAGGGCCATCAGCCTCCTCAGGGTGCCCCTCCTCCCCCTCCTTCTTCATTGACCTCGGTATCTGCAGAGGGGTTCCTCTCATGTTCCAATCCCACTACCCACTGCAGGTTCCCCTTCTTCAATCTGTTCTCCCAGAGGCACTCAAGCCTTGCCCACAGAAACATTAAGGTACTTCTTATGAACATTCAAAAAATCCCATGAAAACATCCTATCCTGATGATTTGTTGCTTCTAGTCTCCTGCTCCAGTAACCACAACCCACAGAACAACATAATAAAAAATACTGAAGGGAAACATGAAAGCGACATGTTGCAGAGCATTTTTTTTTCTTAAGTTACTGTTGTAGAAACAGGCACATTTTTTATCAAAGACCTGATTCTTAAGAGCATGTGCCTCCATTTAGGACTATCCTTACTTTCTCCTGTTTCTCTGCCAACTCCTTAAGCTGTTTAATTTTACTGTTGTTTTCTCTTCATTCCTTTGCCTTATTGTCAACTATTATATGCATTATTACAATTTCTGCCGGTATATAGTTCATGTTCTCTCTGCACAATTCTCTGAGGAACCAAATCAACTGGAGCTCACACTGGAGCTCAAAGCATGAAAACAAAAATTTCTGATTCTAAAGTGTTTGGCGTTGTTTAGCTTGGGGTTTTGTGTTTGGTTTGGGGGGGGGTTGTTTTTTTTAAATGGGAAGTCCTACCTTCAGTTACACTAATAAGAACCTTAGTATTTGGAACAAGCCTTTTTGTCTCCTTGGTGCCAAGTATCCTACAGCATCTCCCTCACTCTCTACCTTTAATTAAAGAGTAAAAGCAAGATTTTCCAGAATCTCTCATAAAACTTGTATTCTAGCAACAGTCAAAGCCAGTAGACTTTTTCTGAAGTACCCTTCCTAAAGCAGAAAGCCACTGAAAGATGAGACATCATGTAGAGGATCACAAAACCCATCTTAAATGACACTTAAATGGCACTAGGGGACCAGTGGCAAAACTGCATACATAACTAATACTAATACCTGTGTCTTGGTCTGGGAAGGAGTCAGGATCAAGAGTGTACAGCTGAGGGGTTTTCTAGCATATCATTTGCAGAAAGCTCCAGCTCTCTGAGCAGCTGGAAGAAATATCGCAGCTGTTACAGCCCTGACAATCAGCACGCTCTGCTGAGGATGGCTGCTGGGCAAATACTCCTTTGTGGCATACACAAGATACTTCATTGGCCGTAAGTGGCAAAAAGAATGCAGTTTGGGAATTCCTGATGCAAAGAGTTGTCCTGCTAATACTGGAGAAAGCTGGTTCTAATTCTAGTTTTACAAGGCTCACTTCATAATTAAAAATCAACGTAAAGTGCTGTGGGGAAGATTTTAATTTTTTATCTGGACTTGTTTACTTGGCTCCAAATGTATTGTAAATGACAAAGAACTGCTTAAGGTATAATTTTCTTTGGAAGGTTCTTCAATATCAGTACTCAAAGGAAAGTAAATCAGTAGTATTACTCCATCAGCATATTGAAAAGCTGATAACTTTTCAAACACTTATCCCCAAAAAAGATAAGTAAGTTGGGAAGCAAAAACTAAGTCATAGTGGCAGATCCCATGATAAAGAGGCATGCTAGACACACAACAATCAGGAACACGATGCACAAATTATTCTTGTGGGTCAAGACATCTCTTTCCGAAGTGATGACAGATGGACCATAATGAACATATTCCTCAAGTGGGAAAAACAGAAGCCAAAGGTCAACAAATGAAGTACAGAATAATGTACAGAATAAAAGATTTAGATGTTTTTAGAAGGTTAAGGCGGTGAAGGCCTAAAACTACATTTATACAGTTGTTTTCACCTTGAAGAATCACAAAGACCTTCATCATAAAGGTCCCTCAGTTATGTACGTAGAAAAGTCTTTTTATGGAAAGTGTGGTGGGTTGACCCTGGCTGGATGTCAGGTGCCCAACAAAGCCACTTTGTCAACCCTCACCTTCAGCTGGACAGGGGAGTGAAAATAGACCGTCACGGCCCAACAGACTCGACTTGGGGAAATTAGTTTCATTTATTACCAATTAAATCAGAGTAGGATAATGAGAAATAAAACCAACTCTTAAAACACCTTCCCCCCCACCCCTCCCTTCTTCCCAGCTCAACACTCCCGAATTCTCTCCTTCCTGCCCCGCAGCAGCGCAGGGGGATGGGGAATGGTGGTTGGGGTCAGTTCATCACATGTTGTTTCTGCCGCTCCTGCCTCCTCAGGGGGAGGACTCCTCACATTCTTCCCCTGCTCCAGTGTGGGGCCCCTTCCACGGGCTGCAGTCCTTCAGGCACAGACTGCGCCAGCACGGGCTGCCCATGGGGTCACAGCCTCCTTCGGGCACCCACCTGCTCTGGCATGGGGTCCTCCCCGGGCTGCAGGTGGATATCTGCTCCACCGTGAGACCTCCATGGGCTGCAGGGGAACAGCCTGCCTCACCATGGTCTTCCTCACGGGCTGCAGGAGAATCTCTGCTCCGGTGCCTGGAGCACCTGCTCCCCCTCCTTCCGCACTGACCTGGGGGTCTGCAGGGTTGTTTCTCTCACATGTTCTCACTCCTCTCTCCGGTTGCAGTTTCTGTGCTGCAGCAACTTTTTTTTCCCCTTCTTAAATATGTTCTCTCAGAGGCGCTACCGCCATTGCTGATGGGCTCAGCCTTGGCCAGCAGTGGGTCCGTCTTGGAGCCAGCTGGCATTGGCTCTGTCACACATGGGGGAAGCTTCTAGCAGCTGCTCAGAGAAGCCACCCCTGTAACCCCCCACTGCCAACTCTTTGCCATGCAAACCCAATACAGAAATCCAAAGTATAACTCTCTCAAAGATGGAACAATGCAGGGTTTGATGCTTTGGGGGATTGTTTGGTTGGGTTTTTTTCTGGGGGGAGGAGAAGGGAGTTAGGTGTTTTACTGTATTTTTTACCATTTCAATACAACCACAGAAAAGTGCCAGATAAATTTAAGGATGTAGAATGCAATCATCAGGATTCAGAAAGAGGTTGAAATCTGAGCTTGATAGTAGATTTCTTGAAAAATCTGCTGGTCAAATTCAATCGATAATGACCATAAACAGTCATTACTTTGCCAGCTGGTAAATCCTCAGAATGACAAACAACAGCTATTGAGTTTCAGCTTCTTGCAGTATCTGAAATCAAAGTTCCTCTTGAAATATCTCCATTGATAAAAAACAACTGTGCCTCTCATGTGACAGGACACATTACAACACTGTTCTTAGAACAGAATTTTTTTGGTGGGGCGTTTTTAAATTTTTTTCTTTCTTAAATTACTAAGACCTGAACATCAAAATTATTTTATTCAACTGAGCTTTTTTCTGCTTCTGGTTGATAGTATCACATTTCTAAGATGAAAAGTAAAATGTCATGTGTCTTAAATGTTAGATTATAATGAAAGCAATTTATTTTCAACTGCTCATTATTATTTCTCATTAAAAAAGCATTTAAGTTCAATATTAGGTACAATGTATATTGTGGGAGCACACTGGGCATTGTTCAAATCTCCTATTCAGAAAGCTCATTCAAGTAATGAGCTTCTGTAGAATGTCAGTAATCTAAGAACACCCACGTGAATTCCCCAAGTTTGTATGTTATTATATAGAATGTAGGCAGAATTATCACACCTACTTAAACATCACAAAGAACTTTGTTTATACCTCACGATAGCCTCTGATTTTTGAAGCTCATCTTCAAACTAGATATTTATATCAATGAATAAATAAGGTCTGATTCTTCACCATCATAGCAATTTTGTGCCTTTTCTTTTTTTAACCTGTTATAATCACCAGAGTCAGAATGAATGAAATGTATGTGCAAGCCCAGTTACAAACACAAGGTACTAAAGAATTTTATTTTGGCAGCATTTTATACTCAATCCAGATTAATTTTGCTTGGTATGCATTACAACACAAGATTCAGTGGAAAGCAAAGTTGGATTAAATCTTAAAAGTGATCTAAAACTTACTGCTGAGTGAGAAATCCAGAGTCCAGCTCCCAAAGAGACCAGAACTTCTGAGTCGCAAGATCAAGGCAAGAATGAAATGAATAATATCTACTTTGCTTGAATATTATGAGGTTTCAGTAATCATTTTGAAACAGATTAAAAATACTGAGGGTGTATAAATTATTGCTGTTCTGTTCTCATCATATCATAAAACTGGCACGCTAGACTTATCTGTATGACCCGTGATTTGCTGCTTGCTAGTTTCACCCTTGCGTTAGAGCTCAATACTACACTGATACAATCCTCTTTAAATTCAAAAGAATTGGCACAGACTCGAATACATAAAGGGGAGAAGTTTGGTGGTTTAGCCACGTATGTGCAACTGTTAGAGGTGACAAATAGGTCATTCACGAAGGAGGTGGTGTCATTCACTGCCTACCTTCATTTACTCCTGTGGCTGGTTTTTGATGAGGTGACCAATAGTCAGACTACCTGTAGATGCCACACTATATAGATACTTTTTGTTACCTATTAATTTCGAAGTGCTAAATCTACTCTGGAAATAATTTCTGCAAGACTCTTCCTGCTACATCTTCATTTCTTGAGAACTTTCTAATAACAAGTACCACAGGTATTTTGTAAACATGTATTTGTAGGACAGCTATACACTGATATTTATATAATCTTACTAGATACACCAGATGGTTTAAATATAAAAACAAAATTTGCCAGATAAACATTACTGCTTGTTTTATAAATGCACTTTCCTGTCAATAACTTGTCTTTCCAAGCTAAACACTTTTGTGCTAATAGCTAATTATATTCTGTGAAAAACAAGTAGTACTTTAACCTTGCAGCATTTGGGCCATCATTATCTATCAACCACATATGCTAAAGGTGATACTACCAAATATCCTTTTGGACAGCCAAAAAAGAAAAAAAAAAATACTTTTTTGCTACAGAATAGTGCACATAGAATGCACATCATTTGTTATTTATGAAGACCCTCCATTTGTAAGTCACACACAGCAGAAAACAGTAAATGGTACGCGCTACATGATGCAGGCTATCAACTAACCCCACCACCATGCATTCAGGCAAAATAATTAGTTAATTTCTTATTAATCTAGTTACTTTCCACAGTGTGTGTCTTCAGAATTTATCAAGTTTCATTTTGAATAGCCTTTTACTTCTTGATATCTTTTTCTAAGTATAAATTTAAAAGTAACCTGCAGTGGATACACAGCACAAGGTAAATGGGAAAAAATATCATTCAGAAGTATTCAAGCAAGGCTTTTCACTTTGAAAAAGGACCCTACCCTGGAATGTTTACTGTACACAAAGCACAGACATATTGCTCATGCACAAAATGTAAAATCTCATGTGTTTTATCTGAAGGATTAAAAGCTGGCTCTGACCTGGCTGGGATTTCAGCCTATGGATGTATTTGCATTGAGTAGTCATTGATACTCACGTCTTCTTACATACACTTGACCTCTAACATTCACACGTTAAGTGGAAATTAGTTACCAACTCTACAGGAATTAAAGGGACTATTACAGTTGTTTGTTTGGGGTTTTTTATTTAAATTCCCCATAATCTCTGATATATGGAGCTTAAGCAAAATACAAATGCAGCACCACAGAAGATACAGGTGCTTTGTGAACCACAAAGCTAGTCCAGAACTGGAGAAGGTGGTTTCTGAAACTTGCCTTAGTATCTTCATTCCCTACAACATTTAAGTCCTACTCCTACAGCATCAGAGGCTTTCACCTGTGATTTTATGTACCTGCACAACTATGCCTTTTCCTTTTCAAAAAACAAATAAACAAACAAAAAACAACATAAGTGGAATACTAGATGCCACAAGTTAATAATTTAAATTAAAGAAAAACAACCACTAATTCAAAAATACTTAATATATTTTTTATTAATTTATTGCTGTCAAAATTGAAGTTCAGAAGATTGAGACTGTGAGGTAGGATGCAGCTGGCTTCCAACATCACATTGCTTATAGGACTTCTAACAGGCAAGAAACAACATCACATTGCCATAAGACTTTTAACAGGCAAGAAACAAATACATGGAGAAGCAGCCAGCCAGAAGAGATGTGCACCCTCAAAGTATTGGGGGGAACATTGCTTTCTCAGACACTCTCCCCATGCCATACTTCGCATTCCATTCCCTAGAGCATGGAAGCTACCCAGAAGGTGTTTTTATCTAGTACAGCTACTTCTAAATCACCATCACATTCCTTTCAGTTTTTGCATCACCTGCCATAAACACTTATTTCATTCTATGCACAAAGCAATCTTTAGAACTCCCTTACTGGAGCTTAGCTGTTGCCAAATACCACAACCAAAGGCATGCGGTCTTCATCAGAATGATGATGTCTTTGTGTCTGAAGGCAACAAGTGGTGTGAGTAAATTACAGCTAGCTGAATTATCAGGGTGCCAAATACAGAGAGACTATCCAGAAGTTTTGTTCTGCTAGTGGAAAAAAAAACCCACAAAACAACAACAAACCCTGCTTACATTTTATTCCTCCCTTAAGCACTTTTAAAAGTCTGTTCCTCTCCCTGCCTCATACACACACTTTAGATGGAATCAGGAACATGAATGAGAAAGAAATGGAAGACAACCATAAAAGGCACAAACTAAATACAAGATGCAAACTTCATCGTTCATTTAAATACCAGAGGCGTCACAGGGTGCATGAATGCATTGTGTATGGAGGCCCAGAGTGCAGCCTGAAGGGCAAAGAAGCCACCTGCCAGCTTTGCTCGCTCAAGGAAATTCCACCGGGCTGATCTGGCATATACATGTTCCTATTTAAAAGAAGAAACAATGGGTATTCCTGACGCTCACCTCAGAGTTCACAAACCCAACACTGCATTCTCTAGCGAAGCCCTCTACTTCTACAGCACTACGTTCAGGCTGAAAAAAATGACTGGGTCTTCTCAAAGGCCTTCCTCATACTGATTTCTGATGGAAGACCTATGTCCCCAAGTACAAGTAATGATCAGGTTTGCAGTAATCTAATTTCAGTCTTAAGTGCAGGCTGCCTGAAAGGACAGATTTTGGTCTGTATTTCAGATTATGCAGCCATGATTTTAGTAGTGTTATGCCTGTATACAACATTATTTATGTTCATAAATTACATTGTATAACATGTGTGTTCCAGTTATGCTGCTGAGGTACTGTAGGAAATAAGCTTCCCCCCGCCCCCGAACACACTGAACTGAGTAGAACTGGCATAGTGGTTCTTAGTCATGTAACTGTTTCTTGTGTGCACTGGGAGCAAACATATTGTGTGAATGACATCAGTGCTGCAGAAAGGTTGACAAAATATTACCAAAGACAGACATTTCTTCAAACCTCTCAAAGATTCAGATAGACTTCCAATTAACTATTCATATCTTTGACAAATTTGCACATTGGTAAAACATTCAGCCTACCCTAAATAATTCCTGCCATTTCAGCTGGAGATAGGATTCTTCTGCTTTTTTTCTGTAAGCTTTATACTAACTTTCCACTAAACAACCTTCAACTTCTGTCCCAGCCTCATCTGCTCTTCAACATTTTTGCACAGCTTTGCTTAAAACAGGAAGGCTATTTCACCTGCATGTTTCTTAGCCAGTCTGTTTTCTTCTAAATGACCTCCTCCCAAATACATAAATTTCGCAGAACAAGGTACTGTTGAAAGAAGAGCAAAGAAAAAACCCTCTAAAGCACGAATTAGGAATCCCCCTCAGTCCACACAATTAGTGCACTCATCAATTTAGTCATCGATGGGGGGAGGATAAAAATTATTGTCTTGCTTAAGATCTTGTGAGCCCTCCACTGACAACATCTACTGACAAAGATTAAACGTGCAGATGTGAAAGTAACGGCCACATGAGCAAGGACTTTATGAGCAGGTGTTTTGTTATCATTACATGCCTTGGCATCTTAGATGAAATATCTGACATATCTCACCCAGTGTTTTTGCACTACAGTTCTATTTCAGCTGTAGTTTATAGTTTAATAAAATGTCTCCATTTAAAGAAGTGATTGAGAATCACCACATCCGTAGGTACCGCCCAGTGTTGTTTACCAATGCAGATAAAAAGATTGTCCCACCTCTAGCTGGAATTCAGACTTTAACTAACTTTCTGGTACCTACATGTATGCAGTCTGATTTCCAGAGCTGTCAGGTCTTGTTATTTATTGAAATTATGACAGTTCAGTATGGAGAACTTAAAATCTAAACCAAGATATCTGGGGTTTCTTGGTCTCACTATAAAACTTGATGTAAATGTAACTGACTGGAAGCTTGCAAAGAAGTCATGGAATCTGAGATCATTCTCTTTAGTGACTCAGCTGGAGGCCGACATGGTGGTAGGTAAGCATCTCAGACTATCTAAAACATGCGAGAAGAGTCAGGAGGATTCTCACTTTCCAGGGTGTTACAGTCAAAAAACATTGCCAAGTCTTACAATCACCATATTAGGAAGAACTGCAACTAAAGACAAAGGTTATACCAGCAGATATGAATGATTCACAGATATAGCTGTGGGCTAAAGAGGTTTTTTTCCCTATCTATCCAGAACATGAATTGGATCAGTGGGCAGCAATTGATCATAACTCCTCCATCTTAAAAAAAAAAACCAAAAAAAAACCCCAAAAATCAAAAAAACACACACAAACCAAAAAAAAACCCAAAAAAGCAACAAAAATTGCTGTTCTGAGTATGATCATGTGAACTCACTAAATGGCAAGACATTCCTTCTTTGTTCCTGAGGGAACTCTGGAGTAGTTTCGATCAGGTGCTGCTGTCTGACCTGGTGTATCTTGCCTTCGTACAGAGGCAGTATCTTCTATGAGACATCAGACCCAAGAGCATAACACTGTGTTCACACTTCTGTCTTTCACTTCAAACCCCTTCCTCCCACTTACAGCCCTCTTCTAGGCATTGTTTTTCACACATGAATGTCAGCAGCATTATAAAACTCTTTCTAGAAAGACCAATGATTATAAAGAAGTGTCTCATTCTTCCCACACAGGGCCTACGAAAATGCAATTACTGTGATAGGGATTCTAAGACAGTAAGCCCTCCTGAGAGTCAAGGTACATTGCGTCAGTTGGGGCTCAACGTCACACTAAGTTCACATGGGTTCCAATTAATACAAAAACAATAAGCTTACTTTTGTCTGCCCACAATATGCCCCATATATGGATTTGATTTTTATGTGTTGCAATGGATTCAGAAATCAGAAGTTTGTTGCCACTACTTTCTGTCAACATTTCCAAAGTATTTTAGATTAATTTAGGTTCGGTTCAAAGCAGCAATAATAGTAATATTTCCATTCTCAGTACTAATTCAATACTCCATGTCAGAGGGTCCAATTCTGATGACATTAACACTGACAGTCCCCTAGTATAGAGCCATCAATTATCATTTCCAAGTAAGGATGAGATGAAATGGAGAAACACAACCAAAATAAAACACTACTTAGAGGGAAACCCCAGATTTCATTGATGCATTTATTATTTAAATAATTATGGCCTTATTCCTGTTACATTAGCTCACTGTGAACTATTTTCACAATCCTTGATTAGCATAGCATTGATTATGCAATTTTGAAATGTTTTCTTGGAGGGAAGTTGTTTCCTTTGTTTGTTTACTTCTATTCTTGAGATATTATGTGGCATTTAAGAGATCACAATAGGGCTTTGTTTTCTGTCACCTACTGGGAAATATTTTTTTTTAAATATAGTTGTATTTGCTAGATG
>VYZV01017689.1:22379-39706 GCA_013401275.1 Pandion haliaetus
CCCGCCCCCCCCCCCCCCCCCCCAATACTTCTGGCACTTCTGGACCATGTTCCCCTGCTTCCACTGCACTGTTTGAACCCCCAAGGGCTCGGTACCCCTAAGCCTGCGAAGCACAGTCCTCACCACTGGCTCCCTGGCACTCTTGCTGGAGGGGAATTAGGAAAAGTAGCTGTTCTCCATTTTCCTTCCAGTCAGATGAGAAGACCTGTGAGGATTTAGCAGAAGACGACCACTATTCAGCACCTCCTGACAGCGCTTTCTCACCGCTGGATGAGGATGTCACCACCTCCACGTCCTCGCTCTTCATTGACAGCCTCACTACAGAAGGTAGGGGCAGGTGGGCTGAGCAGCCGTGGCAGGGACCCCCGTCCTCGACGCTTATCCCTGCAGAGGTCTTTCACTCTGATGCCTCGTAAAGCCAGTACATATCCAGCTAAATACAATGACAAACCCGTCTTTGAAGCACGGGGCAGGGGGTGGGAACAGGAGGCAGAGGAAAGGAGAAGGAGGAGCAGCCTAAGAGGTGAGACTCGGAGTGATGCGGCAAAGGGTGAGCTGAAACCCTCCAGTGGGACGAGTTTTACAGTTGCATCGCAGCCTTTTTACGCATTTGTGAAGGTCAACAAGCAACTGCTCCCTGGTGGATAGATACCCCAGCATCATAACAGCGGTTAATACTGTAATAGGGGCTCATGCTTTTAATGTGCTTGGTCCTAGCTGGTGACTCAGGGCTGTCAGTGCTCTTAGACTGGCAATAATACCGCATAGGCTTGTAATTGCCCTCTGCTCGGGAATGGTGTTCATTCCGGCATAGGAAAGCTCCACATAAGGCCCTGAGTTTCCCCCGAGACACCCATGTTCTAAAGCTTGATAATCCTATTAAGCCAGGGCTGGCTCCTCCGATCCTAGCGGCAGGTATCACTTCAATTTTGCTGCTTAATAGTCCCTAACGCAAACTGCTAATTAGAATAAATAGAAAGGAACATTAGTAATTGTCCTTCAGCAATGGGAAGGAGTTGGAGGGGAGGAACAGAGCGCCTGGCTGCCAGGGTTGACTTTGAAAGGAGCAATTAAAGGAAGGGGGAGTGCAACACCACCACTGAGATTATTTTCCAACTCATCGCCAATTCTTGGAAAAAGAACAAGAGGCTTTCTGTGACATAGTCAAGCATGAAGTTAATTTGTAATCTTGGAAGGAAACAAACAGCCAGCTGCATCAGGCAGCAAACTTTATCTGGAGAAGCGCAGCAAAGGAACAAGCAAAGCAAAGGAGTGGACCCACCCCTGTGCATCCTCCCCAGCCAGCCCAGCTCGCTGGCTCTGCTCACGGAGATGCTTGTGAACGTGTCTGACTCGCTGGTCGTGTGTCAGCACTGCAGCTAGCCAATGTGTAAGCCAAGCAGTAAGAATTCTGCATCAGGATTTCAGCTGGACTCGCGAGGGTGATGGAGAGCATCAGGACATAAAGCCTTGTACAATATATCCTGGTTCTTCCAGAATGAGACGAAGAATGGAATTGGATTTTGGGGCCCTGTGGAAGACATCTACAGCACACCATCCCCTTGATTTATTCGGGACGTATTGGCAGCGTATTGCTGCAAATGCCGTAGTCCGAACACAGACGCCCACAAGGGCTGGGGCCCCATCCAGCTGGATCCCCATCATTGTTCTGATTTGCACACTGAGCATATTTAAAGACTGGTTTCCTCAGATATTTGTGCTCCAGGTGCCACCTCTGTGAAGGAAGACAATAAACCATAAGCCACATGCTTCCACCAAACTTGGAGGTTTAAAACTGTCACTGGCCACGTAAATGCTGTGCAAAAGGTGTGTTCTGTCAGTGGCCCCGTTACAGAGGGATGAAAGCAGGTGGAAAGCATGCAGAATGTCATAGAAGGCTCCTAATTTAATTTTTTTTTGCCTTTGTTTTCTTCTTTTAGATGATACAAAGCTCAATCAGTATGCAGGCAGTGAAGGTAAGCCCTTAATCTCCTCTCTGCCTGCTCACATTCATACCAAGTGAAAACATGTTACACTGAAATCAAATGCACGGGGGAGCTGCAATTAGTCAGCGGGGTGGACAGGTGAAACTGAGATTGCAGGGATGTAATCAAGATAAGACTCCTGTTGTCCTTACCCTGATTAATACCATTTCAGGTAGGGAAAAGTGAGAGTCGGGACCAATCTGTTTTACCCTGATGCTGTTTGCCTACTTTTCCCACTTAGTCCTGTTGTACAAACTAAGATGATGAGGTTTCTCTTTGCATGTAATTCCCTTTCTTTGCAGTTTTTGCAGACACAAAGTCCTTTATTCTTTTGAATTGCCCCAGCTGTGCCAAAGAGCACTGTAAAAATCAAAATATAGGAAGTGTCCTTAGCCCAGCTTTGCCTTTTTCATCTCTGTTCTTGTGAATCCCCTCTCAGTCCAAGTCTGTTCGTCAGCCCCAAGGGCAGGGAACCGGACTGTTGCTGTAATGTTCTTACTAATTTCAGAGTATGGGAAGGATCTGAGCGCTCTTCACCTGATATCAGGTTTGTAAGAACTGCAGTTGTATGCAAACGACAAGCCCATCCCTCTTACCTGAAAGCAGTTCATGGAAGTTAAACTGGCTAAACTGGGTGCAGGATCACCCTTTGTAGGCATGGGGCCTTTGAAATGCACGATCTTTCCAGTTTCAGCCAAATTGCTCCCCAAATGGCTGGTAATGTCGCTGTTAATATATGCCACACACACACCCTCTGTAGCTCTGTGCAATTGCATATTCATAGCCGAGGACCGAGGGCAAGCTGGAGGGCTGTGGGTAAGACACTGAGGACCCCACGCAGCATATGGCTAATGGCTTTCTATCAGAGTGAGCAGCCAATATATAAAGAATATGGATTGGAGGGGGGATTACTGCACGGTGGTGGTTTAATCTTTCAAACCAGTTACTGCTATCATCCAAAAAGGATGCTGGAGCTCAGACAACAACTCTCTGGTGCATCTTCCCCTCTTGTTGAGCCTGACAGTAGCAGGCGAAGTTGCTCAGTTGTACGTGCGGAGCGCTGAAAGGTCTTGCCTTGCTTTTCTTTTCTGTCCTTTCTTTTACCAAGGCCTCAGCACAGGTCAAGACTCAACTGAATCCTTTTTTACAGGTATGGGAAGCAGCCTTCCTTCCAAGAAAACAGGCACCCCGATTCATACAGGTACTATTGTGGGGATCGTTCTGGCTGTGTTGCTCATTGCAACTATTATCCTTGCTGGAATTTACATCAACAGCCACCCCACCTCCAACGCTGCCCTGTTCTTCATTGAGGTGAGTGGAGAACCTTATCCCTGGCTGGTTTTCTCTTACTCTGCTAGCAACACAAATCCCAACCTTCTAGAGGAGAGAGGAACTTTGATGGAGTTCATATCCGAGTTTCTTTTCATGGTCCTACAGTCACAGCCGATCTCCCAACCTCCACTTGATGATGTTTTAAACTTAGGCTCTCTCCCTCCCACACTGTTTTATTTTGCTCCCTTTCACACGCTCCCTTTCACACATTGCCTTTTTCCCCCCCATGCAACCTTAGACTCTTCCACCTGCTTGCACGAGCAGTTGACACGCAGCCTGGCTGGAGGCCTCAGCTGGAGCTATGACATAATTGAGATCGCTGCCTTTTGAATCGCCCAGCTGGATTTTGTTGACTAAAATTGTCAGACGTTACTGATAGATGTCATGCCATCAGCTACTGTGTAAGTGGTGGTGTGAACGCTCTAAATGGAAGATTTTAATTCTCGGAAAGATAGGGGGTCCGACAATCTCCATCTGCTGTTAAAAGCCAGGAGACTGCTTGGTGTAGGATCCCGAGGCAGTCAGAAGTGGGCTGAATCCTGGCATAGGAGCTGCTGCGGAGGGAGTGAGCAACACTTAGCCCTCAGCCTTTCCTTATCACTTGCTGCCTTTTTCCTAGAGCACTTGTCTTTCCTCCATCTGTCCTGTTTGCAGAGACAGGCTTCAGAGAATAGATCTACATGGCCTCTACCCGTTTAGTACCTGAGCACTCGGCAACGTTTGATGCATTTATCTACATCCGGCTGAGAAGGGGCAATGCAGCTGACCCCGTTTTGCAGATCGAGAGGAGACACAGAGCTGAGTTGCATGTGGTCGAACGGGAAGCCCATGGCTGTCCTCGGCTGCTACCCCAGGCACAGGCCATCCTTGTTCTGAGGCTGATGTGAGATTTCACTTAGTTTCCATTTCCCCCCCGCTCCCCATTTTAACCTTATTAGTGGGTCAGCTCAGTGAAATCAATGCGTTGTAATGAACTCCTCTAAGCACGAAGCAAATTTTTAAAAAGCTATTTTTATTAACAAGAAGTCAAGCTTTCACAAAGACAGCGTTGTTTTTTGTTTCAGGACTGAGTTTCCAATTTCCCTGCAGGCTTGGTGTTAAAGGCGCTGTCATAGCTTCTGATGGGTCTTTTGTTTCTGTCCACAGCGAAGGCCACATCACTGGCCTGCCATGAAATTCCGAAATCACACCAACCATGCAACGTACTCGGAGGTGGAGCCGGCCAGCCAGGAGAAGGAGGGCTTTGTCGAAGCAGAACAGTGCTGAGCGCTTCTCCCCCTGCATCTCAAACCTCCCATGTCTAAAGTGTTGGAGTCTTCTGTTATTCTATTGCAAAGTCTTTCCCCTCTTGGAAAAAGAAACAGCAAGTAGAGGAAAAAGATCCAATGGAGCATTTGAAAAGAATGAGTCAGGGCAATGTGAGGCTGGACTTGCCTGGATTCCTCATGGGACAGCAGAGCTCGCAGTGGCGGCGGTCAGTTGTGACATTGGACTCTGCCTGCAGCCCGGCACTGAAGCCCTGGATGTGGCGGTAGAAAAAAGCGCAGTCGTTTTTTAGCTCGGCATGGGTTTTTTTATTTTGTGTGTGGCTGACCTCTCCCCTCCTCTACCAGGAATCTTAACAGGGGCAGCAAAGCAGGGGCAAATCTCGGTACGGGCAATATACGCAGTTGCCTCAAGCAGCAGGCTCTTGGGGACAGCAAAATAGATGCTTTTTGCTGCACGCTCTGGCTCTGCCTGCACTCAGGAAAGTCGGGCTGGTTGCATCTGCCCCTCTCCATGGAGAGGCTGGTACCTGGGGGTAGCTGCTGGTGGTGGCCTGGGAGGGGTAAGGTTGGCTCTCCAGGGCTCACATCCCCTTTCCCATCCCCTCTCCCCCAGCTCTGTCCCTTTCTCCGCTCTCCCCTTCACCTTCTTTTGGGGCAGGCAACGTTTCTCAGCCGTGAAGACAAAATTAAGCCTTGAGCCTTTGTCTTTTCATCCTGCAGTTGGTCTTCCACCACCGTGGCTTCAACTCCCTGCCCTCCTCTCCTTTCAAAGCAACAGCTTCCACCCCCTGCTCCCGAGAAAGGGAAACCTGATCTATTTTAAGGGCAAAACGCTGCGGAGGATTCACCTTCAGGCTGTTTGTGAGCCAATGGCTCTGATGCACTTTTCGGCATCTAATTAGTTTGCTAAATTACTAATTATGACCCTTTCCCTAAAGGAGACAGAGTGTCAAAAAAAGTCTTAGATTCCTTCAAAATACATCCTCTTGGCATGGCCACTAATGCAGCAGGAGCAGAGTAGGTTTTGATGGAAGAGGATGGGGACAGAGCACTAGCAAAAGCAGTGTCCTCCCACAGGCTAAATCCTGAAGTAAATCCAAGCTCATTCATGGGCATTTCACATCAATAAGGACTGAAGGCCTACATGCCTTGATACCGTTGAAAAAATCTAAAAATCACCTTGTTAACATCACAGTTTTTAGAGCCTACTCCAGTCAGTGGAATTTTTTCTGTTTTTTTATTTTGTCTGTGATAGGCCCCTGGTCTGGATTTGTACGTATATCGTGATTCCAGAATCTAACCCTAACTAAGGGCTTTGACATTAGACCTCTCAGGGTTTTCTACTCCTTGTGTGCAATCAGAATTCAAGACTAATCTGCAGAAATACTCTACCCTGCTTCCACGGACACCAGCTGCAGGATCCAGCCCTAAAGTGACAAAAGCTCGTATAAAAAAAGAGAGTCCAAAGTCCAGTGTAAGGTAAAGTTTTCTTTCCCCCACCAAAAACGCTGTTGGTTGTATGGGGCTTTTTTTTTTTCCCCCCCCTTTTTTTTTTTTAATTTTATCTTGATCCTCAGTTATTTATTCTGATAATCATGTTTGGTGCATATTTTATCCACTGGCTGGTTCAGCTGTCACTGGTGGTGATTACTGCCAAAGGCAGGGTCTGTCTAATTAATGTTTTCCTTCTCATCTGCTGAATTTATATAGCCATTAAAGATAAATATGGATGCTTTGTGGCATTTAGACCCCAGATTATACTTTCTCATACATAGCCACTAGGGAGACTTTTGCTGCATCTTATTATGGCATAAAGGCACCAAAATGCTCAAACGGGGTAAGTCAGACTGAGTCATGCCAAGTTCTTATGGCCCAGACAGTCTCTCTTTAGACTTATTTTGAAGATAAACTTTATTCCCAAATAAAGCTTTCAACGGGAAGGTTGTTTTTTTCCCCGTTTCCCTGAAGTAGAAAGAATTCAAAGGGATGCTGTCATCTAGCTTTTGCCTAGGATCTGATCTCCTTTGAAATGGTTATGAGCTGCTAAGGAATTTTCTCTAGATTTAACTCTTTCCAAACAATGGCCTTGTTTTTGCTGGTTTTCTGAGCATGCGTGCACAGTAACAGCAAAATTTTGGGTACTCGTCTCCCCTTAGAACCCCTAGAAATGCTAGGGAACCTCCACGAGTACTGAAATGCTGCAAATTTAAAAGAAAAACAGACTTTAAAGAGCATGCACTTGAGCTGTATAAATCACTGGTGCATTATTGCAGCCAGGGTCTTAGAAGGATTCAGAAAAGGATCAGATACTCAGGTGGAGAATAACAACATCCATAGCACAGAAATGGTTGAGATACGTAAACCACCTATCCTTCAGGGGAGATGCCAAGTTCTGAGTGCCTGGAGTAAAAAAGGCTTTTTTTTCTTTTTTTCTTTTTTTTTTTTTTTCCTTTTTTTCTTTTCTCCCCCCCTTTAAGGAAAGAAACAAACCAAACCAGGCTATTCTGTAGCTGTGCACCAGATGTTTGGTCTACCTTCTACTGAGGAATATGGTTTGGGTTATTGTCAGGTAGAGCATTAACAGCTCCAATTCATCACCTCTAAGACCTTGTGGTAGAGTAGATGGAGAAGTTACTGCCCATAGTCATGTGTGTGTTCTGAGCTGAAGGTTTGGATCCAACCGGCATCTCCCACTGCCCAGCCTGGAGAAACAAGGCACTCACATGCTGTGTCTCAAGGAGGAGGAAAAAAAAATATTCTGTCCTACCTTTCAACATGAGGTCTAGCTCTGGGTACTTGAATTTCACATCTGGGAAGCTCACGAGTCAGCAGGGAACAATCTTTTCTGAATATTCTTTGCACATGGCTTTGTAGTGGAAGAGAAGAGGTTGTCTATTAAATTCCAGAAAGCCCAACAGTAATGTTGCCGATGCCTAGAAGAAAGAGAAAAATGTCTTTACCATCAACAAGTACTGCTCTCATGGTGAAGAGGAGAGGAGAGTCTGGGTGCAAGTGTAATGTTGGCTGCACCAAGTCAAACGCCTCAGGATCGATACTCCTTTCCTATCTGTGTAACTCTGACTTCAAGATGCCGGTTAATCTTGCTAGTCTCGAGTGCCGAAGCAAGAACATAAGGATGGCGACTGACATAAAGCGAGTTAGATTTTGCTTTTAATCCTGTGGCTTCTCTAGCCACATCTTGAGGTTTTCCTCTGGATTCTGACGAACCCAGCGTTTGGGCTTGCTTCAGAGCAGACTGCAAAATGTACATGTGTATATTGACCTGTATATTTTATAGCTATAAAATGGGCTGGGGCTGTTAGCTGTGCTCAGTCCATCGCTCAGCTGGTTGAAAGAAGATGCAAAACACAAACAACTGCTACAGCTCCTCATTTGTCTTGCCAAGCACCATGCCCTGGTAGTTTGTGGCAACTGCTGAGCGTGTCGTTTGGGTATAAGGCAGCTGCCTGTCTCATCAGGCAGAAAAATGACATCACGTATCTGCTCCTTGGCCACTCATCTGCATTCAGCAGTTGGGAAAACACAGCACAGGGTTTATCAGAGACCAATGAGAGGTTCGTTCTGCTCCTGTGAAAGTTGGGGGCTAACCCCCCCATTTTTTACATCAGTTGGAGCAGGACCCAGATCAAAAAATATTCTCTTAACTAAAGGCCTACTTTCCACATACTTGAATTTACAGCACAGCTGGACTATTTTGAGGGACTAAAGGCACTTTAACTGTCTTTTAATGCGATGTATTTACTATGGATTATCTGCATGGAATACAGTCAATATTAAAAAAAAAATCTTCCTTTTGGACTGCTTTGTTTTCAAAATAAAACATGCAAAGAATTATCGGTCACGTTATGTGAACTTCTAAGCAGGATGGGAATTATTTTCATCCTGTATTATTTTAATTGACACTATAAGAATATAAGGATTTTTTTTAAGACATCCTTTTCTGTCTTAGTAATAACACATCATTATGAGGAGGTGTTCCCAGGACGCATCTAGGATAAAAACTAATGTAACTGAGGTTTGTATCAAGACTATAATTTTCTTCTCATTTTATTCTGCTCAGCTTTAGAGGTGGGGTTTTTTTGCAGGCTTCTCAGCTTGAACAATGACGTTTGCTTGGCCCATTTGACTTTTTGACAGCAGTCAGATTTAGCGTTTTGGTCTCTGCGCTAGCACCAAATTATTTTAAAAATGTAAATCACTTTAAAGCTCATTATCCAAGACCTCTGGGTAGCACCTCCATGTTTAGGCTTCCTTTGCTATCGTACTTTAAAAGTATGAACAAATCAGCATGCTGCAGTAACTGAAAGGAGATGATGAACTGTAGGAAAAGGCCCATCTTGCAATTAACTACGGATATCAATAGATTGATTCCTGTGGGAGCTTTGATAGCACTGCTTCCACGTGTGTTACACCTTGAGTAGCTGATAAGGGCATAGCCAGAACAAGGACTTACCTGTAACCCTTTCCGTGCACTTACCTTCCAGACTGCTGTATCCTGTAGAAATTCCCAAGGCGGCACAAAAAATGGAGCAATTCAGTCCTGCTTCACATCTCCCTCAAGAGGTTAAGTATGAGCCTTGCTAGAGACATACCAAGATAGAAGGAAGTTTGGAGCTGTAGTTAACATACTGGGTTGTGGTCCAGGAGATGCAAGTCTCGGATAGTAAAAGATCTCCTGGCATCTCAGCTGCTCATCTGTAATACGTGAACAATAACACTGTGTTTTGCCTGTGGCTATTTAAATTGTAAACTCCCCAGCCCGGGGCTGTTTCCTAGCATGTGTGTATACTGTTCTTGGCCTTGATTCTGCTCAATGAGCTAAATGCATAATTTCTAAGTGTAACTTTGTCCCTGCTGCCCTTCTGAACTGAATGTCACCATTTTTTGTACCTCCTTTCAATGGCTGTGACCATGTTGCAATATTGGAAAAAGAAGAAGTACATGAGCTTCTTCTCATTTTCCCTTTCACCTTCCCAAGCCCCTCACACCCTGTTCATCCTCTCTTCCCCAGGAGTTTTTGCTAAACTATGCTAACACAATACAAGCAGTTATAAGTAAATTTAAACATGATAAAAGAAATCTGCTTTCCCAATGCCTTGTTCTATTTTTCTGAGCAGAGCTGTAGCAGATACATAATTAGAAAATATATATTCTCTCTGTTTATATATATATATATAAATATATATATATACATACAGAGAAGCAAATACTTTATAATATATAAATAGGCAAAACCGCCAGCTCTCCTGAACAAGTAGTTTTCATACTAAACAACATCCCAGAAACAGGGGGAAAAATACTTTAGCCATTATGCAAATAAACAAGGGTTTATACCCTGGAAATGCAACTGCAACCTCAGGTACAACAGCATGCTGAACCATAATTAACAGCACTGAAAGCACGTAGGGAGCAGATTGCTACAAAAGGGCTTGTGGGTGGTGGAATAAAATCTCAAATAGATGCACAGCTCTGAATCTGCATTTTACAAGTGCTGTGGAATTAAGTTTTGGCTACGACTGGGAGCAGGGAATTAGAGCTCCTGAAGTCCGCGCCTGGCTGTATATTAAATGTCTTTATGCCTTGGATTGCCTCACCTAGAAAGGAAGGATGGGAATAATTTCCTTTCTCACAAACAAATTGTAAATTTGCTAATATTTGTAAGATACTTACAGATGCTCAGGGAAAAGGTGTTTTCAAGGCAGGGTGGAATTACTTGCTAAGGTGGCTGCAAGCATCATACACATGTCCATCTCAGAGGCTGGTTTTTTCAACTCTTATGCTCACTAAAAGAATTTAGAAATCTTCTTGAGTCAGCTTTAGAGATGAGGAACGGGTGCTGCTGTAGTCAGCCTGTCTGACTAGAATACATAAAGCTCACGCTCGCCATGGCCGGGGTGGGGGGAAGCAGCACTCGCCCAAAGTGGGGCTCATACAATTCCTCAAACAGGTTTGAGGGAAGCCATGAAGCTGATTATCATGCTGGGGTTTTATTTTCTTCATGAGACAATTTTATAAGTTTGCATAAAATAAATTTCTGGCCCATGGATGTGAGAAACAGATTTTTCGTTGTTGCATTCAGCAAAAGGAAATGTATTTTCACATACACAAACACACGCTTCTCTATCTGACACACCAGCTATTTGCCTTAGCGGCTGCTCATCCACCTCTCCCAGGAGGCTGCATCCACCTCCCCGTCACCAGGACTCCACGAAGAGCTAACTGGTGCCTTAAACATCTGTACAATCTGCGGATGAACCTGCTGGGTGCTTGCCAGGACAAAATTCAGCCGGCGCCTGCAGCAAGGGCCATCGGTATTTCAGGCAGGTAGTTCCATAGAAAACTTACAGCGCAAGTCTTTTCTTTTCATCCCTTAAAATCAGACGGAATTATAAAACTACTGATCCAAAGGCTATGCTAAAATTGCAGCCACGATGCCGCCAGCACCCGTAGGCAGCTGCCTGCCTCACCGGCCCCTGCTACTTCCCACCCTGCACGCTGGCAAGCTTCTGCCAGCCGGGTTTCAAACAGCTCAAGCAATGTTTCTGCCACCACAAATTACTACCTTAAGCTCCACGCTACTCTCCCAAAGGGCAGATAGGGAAAGATTAGAGGGTGGCATCCTGTAGCGTGACAATTATCAGCACAGTTCCCAAAAAAGGCTCAACTAGCAGGCTGGGTCTAAGGAAGCAGAAAACACCTGCACATTTCCATTCAGCTACCACGAGAGGATCTCTGCAATAACCTTCATCTCCTCCCACGATTTTCTCAATACAAAAGGATGAGGAAGAACCTAGGAACCCCATTCACATACTGAAAATTTTCCAAAGGCTGGGGTTTATTTTTATTTTCCTTTTTACACAACAAATCCTGATTGTTTAGCAAGTAGGTCAGAACAGGCAGCAATTTTCCTTTCTCTCAGGAAAACTGAGCTCAACTTTGTTGGTCCTCTCCTCAATTTGAACTAAAGTTGTAAAAATTGACAGGTGATTTTGTTACTTTGTTTTTAAAGCCTGACAAAATCTTCAGCATGTGCTGGCAGAATGCATGTAAAAGCCTTTTCCTCTGCATAAAATACATAACGAATAACATTTCAAGATTGCTGTGATAAAGAAAAAAGAAAGCCTTTTATATTTGTTTGTTTGGGTTTTTGCTTGGTTTGGGGTTTTTTCATTTGGGTTTTTTTAAGTACTGAAAAGAGTGGGTTTGCTATTCTTTTAAGAATAATAGTGGGTTTCATGCTGTGACAAGCTGCATGCAAGTACCTACTGGCTTCCTGGTGCCTGCTCTTGAGGGTTATTTCCATCACTCCGCTTCGCTGCAGAAGGATTTTTAACTCCGCCGGCCTACAGACCTACAGAATAATAAGAAAACCCAGGGTGAGAATTTCTTAACTCCTTCACCCTTTCTAGCTGACAGAGGTGGGGATAACTCGCCGTGTCTGACTGTCCACAAAGAAATGAAGATCTATGATAGCTCCTGCTGTTGGCAAAGCAAGTAAGTGATGCCTGGAGGTGTCTGACAGCAATAGAGGTGCACGAGTTTGTACGTGAATCTCCAAGAAACAGCCTGCGCCACGAGCTTTGGCACTGGGGACACGGGACTGCTCAACACACAGCAGTGAAGAGTAAGACAGAGCTTGAAGCAGTCGTCAGGTTAATTTCTTTAAAATTTATGCTATCCTTTATTATGGCACTTCCTTGATATTTCCAAGCCTCGATTGCAGGCCAGGTTATTTTCCCTCCCCAGACAGGACAGCCGCCTTGACTTCTGCAGAGTTGCTCTGCAACTTCAAAGAGAATTTGCATCCCTACAGAACCAAGGTTTTTCTTGGTGTTTCTTCAAAGGAATAATAGGGCCTACCAATATGCTCAGCCTGAGAAAACTGATAAGATCATAAAGCAGAGTGGTATTGGCTGCAATAACTTCCTATCTGTTATGAAGCTTCCCATGGCTCAAACGGGTAATTATCTCCATGTTGTGCTGACAGGTTCCCATCTGTTTAGGGCTGAACATTGCATCTTAAAAAGAAGCAGAAAGGAAGAGCACCAGTTACACTCTGACAGGTTCGCTCAGCTCTTCAGAAAACCAGAGGAACTTGATTTGAGATGCTAATGAATTCTTAGTAATCCACTTCTTTTTTTGGGCTGGTCTCTATTTCTCTGCAAAACTGGAAGATGGAGAAAAACTGAAGACAGGAAAAATACAAGGGATATTTATAAGGAAGGAGCAGACTGGAAAATCTAGAAGCCAGATCCTCAGCTAGGATTTGGCAACTGCAGAGGAATTACTCTGATGCGAGGTAAATCTGTAATAGCTGATGAAGGATGAACAACATACACAGGGCACAAACCTGTACCACTTTTGCATCCACCCTGCTTCCTTACCTTGCCTCATCCAGTCTTACATTTTCTCCATCCAAACCTCTAGTGCCATCGTCAGAGGCAGGAAGCAAGAGGTAGGACTCTGGATTCTGCCTCCGATATCTCCCAAACAACCTTGAGGAAGGCCCTTGGCTCCCCGTGCTTCCGTGTGTTAAGATAAGGCTTACCTCCTCCACAGGGCACATTACACAATTCTGTGATTTAATGCACACAAAGCATTTTAAGACCCTTGGTTGAAAGGCATGGGAGGAGGACAAAGTGGTGTTAATTTGTCTCAGCCACGATCACTGTCCAAAATGAGATGGAAGAGGCAAGGAGAAAATGGCAAGTCCTGGCTTTCAATCTGCTTCTGCCCCACGTGCCCCAAACCGAGACACGATCCTAAGAGGAATGAGGACATTTGGAAACTCTATGTATTAGTGAAGATCCTGCTGTAGTTTTCTGCAGTCCTAAGTTTCAACAGGATGCCACTTCGGTTTGATACTGCAGTGAGGGCATGGATGATGCAGCATCACAGAACTGCAGTGAGGATCAGAGCAGCCAGGCCATGTATTAACCTCAGTCCTTCAGAGTGCATGGAACATATTATATGATTACCTCTCAATTTTTTTCCCTGTTTCGCTATTTTTTGTTAAATTTTCCATTACCTTTTTTTTTCTTTTAACTCCTCCAGCTGCGTCTCACCCATATCGCCGCACAGTTCCACAAGCAAAATAACAGTAAAGTTGGACTTCTCATTATCAAAATTCTGATTGGCTTCTCAGCAGATCAAACCCTTTCCGAGGTCTGGGCCAGGACGGTGGATGTATAGATTCCCACCCCTTCTTAGCCGTGTGCCATTCATCAGCCCTTCCACACTCTGCCAGAAGTCCTTAAATAGAAGTGCCAGCCAAGAGGGCATGGTGATTTTATCCCAAGAATTTATTAAGAAGGATGATACAAAACAGTGCCTTAATTCACTCCACATCCCTGCACAACACATAGCGGAGCCTGTGCTGGATGAGTCAACAATCCCCCACTAATTGTATACTTTTATCATTTTGTAACAAGCCTTAAACTGCTTTCTTCAAGTATAAATGAAAGGCTGCATCTAAGCTCCTTAATAACATCTCAGAGTTTCAGTGAAACCTCGGGAGAGAATAAACATTTGGCAAATGAGGAAAAATTTGATTTAAACAGAGCAAGTACTGAAGAAATTTAACTACCTAAGACTGCATATGAAGTGACACAAAACTTAGAAGCATTATGTGTTCCTCCTGCGGTATTATTATTATTTTCATTTTGTAATGTTTACAGCGCACTAGATGCTGCTCTTATTAGTGCTGGTCCTAGTGGTGCCATTTTTCCAGTGTCCTCTTTTGCCTCCCACATTTGGTGTTTCCTTTTAATGCCCCGGCTCAATTCAAGAAACTGCAAAAGAACGCCAGCTTTCTGCCTGTTGCTCAATAGCTTTCTAGTTAACTACATCTGGCCCTCACGGTGGTAGGGAGTATCTGAGGACACGTAGCATGCATATTCTAAAATAAAGGTAAAAACAACACCTTAAATAAGTAATATCTAAGGCCAGTTTTGGGAGGCCGAACACACTGGCTTGGCACACGTCTCCTGCCCCAGAGACTAAAATGCAGCAAGGCTCGCGTGAGCAGGACTGAGGGGAGCGGACACAATCCTTCCCTTGCAAAACCAGATGCAATTTGTCCAGGCATGACTGCAGAGCCCCTTCCCTGACCCTGGAGTCATCTGGGCTGGAAGGGGCTTCTTCAGCTCCCCAGCCTGATGCACAAAAGCTTCTTTGCTTTTCTGTTATGGTATCCCTATCTAACCGCTCTTACTTCCTATTTGCACCTAGCTCTGCATTTAAATAGAGGTGCTGCTCCTACCGCAGGGCTCTCCCATCATTTTCCTGAAAACCATGCATGTGATTAATGAAATAATGACTGAAAACTGTGCTGGTTTATTAGCACGAAAGATTTAGATCTTGCCTACCCAGCCGTTGCAGAGGAATTTAATGACATGCTTAAACACGGCTTCGGTGCATTTACGGCTACCTCCTAGCTTCCTATGGGTTTTAGGTGCCTAATGTGCTTGGGCTCTCTGGAAAAATCTCACTAGCAACTGTCCGCTGTCTAAAGCCTAGGTATTTGAAAAGCTGACTCCATTGCAGTCCTGCTCTTGTCACTTAAACATTGCCGCCGTTTCTGCCACTGACGGTAGCAAAGCACCAGAGACACAGCTGATATTTTTACCAGACTTACATAACGTTGCTCACACATTTGGTGTAGGCAGGGCAAAGATAAATTAAGTTCACAAGACAAGGCCACTCATGCATAGAATAAGCAGTTAGCACTCTAGCAGAACCATCACCATAGTTTATAACAACTCAATTGTACTTTCTTCCTTATTAGCTCTCATCCTGTCATCTCAAAACAGTTTACAAACATTGACTGGATTACAGAGCCTCAAATGAAAAAAAAAAACAAACCCAACTGTGACTCATTCAACCAATTTAAAACAAATACAAGATAATACTTTTACCACACAACGCAATTAAATTGCAGAACTCAGTGTCACTGTTGCTATCATTAATTACGCCAATCCTTATGTAGTTAGATGTATTTATGTAGGTCCACCACTGCATATTAAACACAGGAGCCTGGAGGTAGCCTCAGACTCAGGAAACCTTTAAACCCCTGTCAGGCTCCAGAAAGCAGTACCAGAAGAAGGATACTCCAGATCCGCCCCATTTTATTACATTCTTTCCTCAAGCAATGGTATCTGGTAACTACTAGAAACATCGATATTGCCATAAATGAACAAGTATGGCAGTCTGAAATTCTTTATTCTGGCATTCCTGGAATGCAACTCTTTTGTGGTGGAATACAAAGGTACAAACTAGCAAAACAACAATGGGGATGAGGAGAATGATACCTTACTGTGTGCAACAGAATTGCTGAAGGATTTACAGAAGCAGAATGCGCCTGCGTGAAGAAACCCTCAGCCAGGTGCTGCTAGCTATCTCCCAGATGGAAAAAGAAACAGGGACAATGGAAGTCTTCAGGCTTTACCTAGCTGGTGCTGCTCAACTGTATAGTCAGACTACGCAGAAACACCTTGGAGGCACATTATTTTTTGCACACTTGTCTAATTTACCTTTTCAGCAAAAATACTGCAATCATGGTTACATCGTCATGGCGTTCCCACTCTCATTGTCATCAGTTTAAGCAGCAGTTACCAGATGATGCCATATTATTATATTTGGCATTGATTTTTGTTTTGTTTTGTTTCTATTTCATGTTCGCTGAGGAAAGTTCTTCCTTCAATAAAGTTACAGAAAAAAACCAAACCAAACCAAAACAGACAACTGTCTTTGGGGAAAAATAACCTACTGGGGAAAAAGTCCTTTAAACCAGCTGCAGCCCTCTGCTGCCATCGTATGGGAACTGCCTTTGGAGCAGCAAGAAAACCTCTCCCGAGAGGTTCAGTTACTACCCCCAAGAGAACTAGTTATTTACAGTCAGCTACTTTGGAAGCAGAATTTGTAAGAAATAGTTATTTTAAAAAGGAGTTTCTTAGCAAATACGAACTGTTTACTCCTCTAACAAAGAATGGCAGCTTGCTGTAGGTTTCCCAAGATCGCAGCACCATGGAACAATATTATTTTACAGTATAACACAATAGTGTATAACAGCAGCACAGCAGTTTGTAACTACTTGTTGTAGCACAGCCTCCGCTAACAGTGTTTGCAGCTGGTATTGTGCCACATTTTTGTTTTACAATGCTACAGCTTTGCTCCAAGACATATGTTACGGCACGCTGACTTAGCGTTGTGACATCTTTCTGCTGCAGTCTAACTAGTCTTTATGCAGGCTTCACAGTCCTGTGTAAGCTTGTCCCACAGCATCGCGTTGCAAGAGCCATGCAGAGGTGCACAGCGAACTTCTGCTCTGATGTTAGCGAACAGCAGTGCCTGGCACCGTTGCTTGGGGTCACGTTTCTCCTCAGCAAATTGAAGATGGGGTTTGGCGGGCCTGGTCTCAGAGGAGTAAATTTGCAGGACGTGGGGGCTGTGCTACCACACAGGCTGATGATGCACTGAGATTTGCTCACGGCAGCAACCTACAGAGAAGACCTACAGCTCCATAGGCATCCCAGTGCTCTCAACCCAGAGTGATACTCCTCGTGGTACCACACGCCTGGACGTAGGCGCGCAGGCCCCGCCGCACCTCATGCTCCTACACCAACCACCCGCCCCACGGCGGGGCACGGCAACCCCGGCCCGAGGACGACCAAACTGCCCCTGGGAGCCCACCTCGCCAGGTCAGGAGGCGGCTGGAGGTGGC
>VYZV01017689.1:52804-96579 GCA_013401275.1 Pandion haliaetus
AAAATCATTCTGCTTAACCAGACCTCACTAACATAAATATACACATGCATATATATATAAAAAAAGGTTACAATTCAAATGAGGAAATTGCACCTCTCCTTCTCTATTCTCCCCTGCTTAGGGTAGAGTTAGCTTGAATGCACCTCAAAGAAGCATCTGTTTCCCTGAAAAGCATGCTTTTGCCCTTAATTATTAGACCTGGGTTTGTTTCTTTAAATCGCCCTTTGATTCATGCTGCAACTACCACTGTCCCTACTAAAGTGACAGATGGACAAAAAAATCTGTCACAAAGACTCGGTTGAGTTACCTGAATTCCCTTCCTCTGACTTTGCTGTAAGGCCCAGTTTAGCACCTTCCTTGTTTAAAAAAAAAAAAATTACTTTGTCACTTAATAGCAGTTGTGATTAATATATTGCTCAGGACACGTGGTTTGGCAGAAAATGATAGAAGGACCAACAGATGAGACCAGTCTGAAAGGTCTAGCAGATGCAATTAAACTGCTGTATGATACAGAAGCTAGAGAATGGACAGCAGATGATGTTATCAGTCTTGTGGATGAGCTGTCAGGTGTGTTTTTGCCTTTACCATTAATCCGTAGGATTATATGCTCATGTCCTCCAAATTTGGCAATAAGCGCGTTTCAGACACACAGTTGCCTTGGGAAACTGACTGCAATATTCCTCGCAGTAGCTGTGGCGTAACTGGAAAAGTCATTACACTGGGAAGCCTGGCAGTAGCTGAGGATGAGAGAAACCCAGCACTGCTTACAAATTCAAGCTGTCTTTCCCCATTGTGAAATATTTTAAGAATCCATGCAGACTTTCAAAATTCAAGTCTTGTCTAGCCATTATTAAGGAAACATTGTCCAAGCCGTGTAAGCTGAAAACAGTGTTTGTTCAAGCCAAAATTCTACTGAACAATGTTAATGGCTACACTGAAAGTTAGTTTTGGGTGAGATTATATCACAGAAGCTATCGTGAGGAGCTCTAACTGTACTGCCACTAAGAATTGCTTCTACGACTTCATTGCTGCAATTGTGTTTCAGAGAGTATCCCCTCACAAATTCTGGTCAGCTATCAAAGCCAACAATTCATAAATTCAAGAATAGTTATTGTTGCACTCCTTTCTTTTTGTTCAAAGATCACTAAAATACTCTCTATTTTCTTACGAAGTTGTTCCCCGGGAGTGGCTCATGGAGAACAATGCTCGCCTTCTTATTCTGAGTGGAAACAACATTTGCTTCACTTTCATGGCCAGTAAAGCTGTGAATGGGAGAGCTGTCGAGTTAGCCAGATTCACGGTCTTCCTGGCTTTGGTGAGTATTACTGAACAGAGCAGGCTCGGGCCTTTCATCTCTTTACCCCCAGATTTGCTTTCTGCGACTTGAAAGCTGTTTCCCCGTCTACTCCTACAAACCAGGAGTAAGTCCAGCCAGCGGCTTAGTACCCTTCCACCCTCTGCTCCCTCTCCAGCACATCTCTGCAAGCTGGCAAGCCTGTCCTTGAAGAGAAGTAGTGCTAGCAAAAGCTTGAGAAGTTCCTCCGTCAGCATGCCAACAAGAAGAACAACCTCTATGTCCTCATAACAAACCCTCATTTTCCAGGCCATGCCTGCAACCGATCTAGTCATTCATTAGAATCAATAGTTAATTCCAAGATTTAATCTTGCCTTTTATAGCATCATACTCATCATAAAAGGTGTGTTTCTAATATTTCCTGTGTACGTCAGGTCTGCGAGAAGGACCTGTACTGCATGGACTGGGCAGTAAAAATGATGCAGAAGGTCTGCAAAGTTTTCAGCACTCCAGGGGAGAAAAACAACTTTCTGCAGTGCGTGGAGAATGCCTTCGCTCACATGATCATGGACATGCTACAGGCAGTACTGTCCGGTAAGCCCGCGGCTCGGTGAGCCGGGACGAGCTCTGCAACCTGGAGCCAGCCCTGACCAAGGCATTCAGCAACACAGTTAGCGTGGCATCGCAGCCTGTCCTCCTTCCCTCCCTCACCAGGCAGAACGATACTGGAGCGCCTGAAGTTTTCTGATAACATAAAATAATCAATTAAGTGTCCTAATTGGGCGAGACATTTATTTTAACTGGTCTGTCTCGTCTAAGAGATTCCTAGTGCCATGGATGGGGAAACCAACGGTCTTTTAAAACAGGTCCCACCAGAGCGTTGGGCCTGCGGTCCTTTTGGGCCGTGTCTAAGCACGGCTCCGAGCAGCTGCCAGCCAGCCTGTTCAACTCAACCAGCTGCAGTTGCTCCCTGTCCACAGCTTGTCAGCCTTGGTAAGGCCTCGAGACTGATTATGATGGCAAGCTGTAAAGATGAACGGCCTGCTCAGTTGGGACAGATTTTTGTCTTAACGCACAATTGTTCTTGTCCGTCTTTGGACAAGCTGGCGAAGGAATTTTGGAGTCTCCCGTGTTATTTCACAGCTGTCCTGCCATCAGGTGCGGTAGCTGATGCCTCATAAATCCAAGTGGAGGCTGCTGATTCAGCCTCTGCTGAAAGCACTGAATGAGTAAGATTTATCTTCAAAGAAATCATTTAGTTTCACTAATCGTTTTAAAATGTTTTTCTTTGGCCTGGTAGGGGATCGTGATGAAGAGGACAGCAGCTTTTTGAACTTGTTTCACCTTGTAAATGCACAAGCGAACTTCCATAAAGAAATCCTGTACCTGACCATGAGAAGCAACAGCAACACCATGTGATGCTCTGAATTTTACCCACTCTTGTCCTACTCCTGCTGGATTTTTCTTTTTTTAAAAAAAATTTCTTAACTTTCCATTCCAGTAGGAGCTGGAGTGGCAGCAGGAGAAGCTAGTGACATACATGTCAGACCAGCTGAATGAGCTCATGGAACTACTGGGGACCGCTAGGCATTGGCAGCGGAGTTCCGCGCGTTTTGCCCCTCTGAGGCTGCGTTAAGACACATGGAGGAAGCAGGCTGGGGGCCTCCCGTTTGGGAACATGAACCGCATTCTTTTCCCACTGTGTGTGTTTGCATACACAATAAAAATGACATGGTTTTCATATTTGATGTGCATACACAAACTGAAGAATGTTATCTTAGTTCAGAACCGAAAACATTTTGATCTTTTAATTTTGCTTTCTCTTGGGAATCGGAGGAGAAAGACAGACATAATTAGAGAAGCCCAGCTACATTTTTCCAGTTTGCCAGGGTCTCTCTCACCAGCTCTTACATTCTGCGACAGAAGCGCTGCATAGGTTGTATGCACATTCAGTTTTAGCAGAAAGAGGTGGTTCCTGAAAGCTATTTACCTGCTTTGATCAAGCAAGGCAATTTTATCCCCTCAAACTACAGGTGCCTTTTAACCATAAAGCAGAAGAAAACTCCAAATCCCTCTCCCTGCCTAGGGTAATAACTGTACTGTTAAGGTGTATTTTGTAATAACTGAACTGTTATTTGCCTTCATAGGACTTAGCTAAGTTGAAGACACGCATTAAAGGCGCATAGGCTAAGATCACCGTTTCATTGAAGTATATAAACGTTTGCTGCTTGTAAAAGGTTTTGATTTTCTGCTATATTGCCTTCAAAACAAAAATATGTAACACATAATAAAAAGCACTTACTTTACTGTGCGTTGTTTACAACATGGCTGTTTTCTTCATCTTATGAAATAGCTGCCTTCTCCACCTGAATCCCTCGTCAAATGTTTTAATGTTCCTTCAGGACCAGACTTTAGCTGCAGGGCCCCATGTTTAACTTCAAAAGCCAGCCTTCAACTGCTGGCAACAGCTAAAGTGGGACCAATTTATCTCAGCTGCCCCCGCTTGATTTCATCAGCAATGAGCTGACAACAGCTCTGTGACGATTAGCTTGGAAGTTTGCACGTTAAAAAACCTTGCCACATTTGTTGAATATACAATTACAGACAGGATTAAGGAGTGGATACGGGATATAAATTTGCTGAGGATCTTTGCAGCGTGCCGGTAGATGGCAGAGGTGAAACCTTCCCTGAGAGGAGTGTCTGCTAGCAATTGCTTCTAACATCCCTTTTTTCTCACTGTTCGAAGGTTATATTTAAGAGCACGCTGCAATACTACAATTGTGCTGCAACTGCGTATTCTTTCTGAAGTAAGCAAAATGCAACACTCTCTGTCTGACATCTAGTCAGTGAACTGAACGCCTCCAAACTGATCATTAACGAACTCAAAACACGAGGAGGAAACAGACTTGCAGCGCGTCCAGTGACAGGCCAACGCAGCCAAGAAGCTGTCGAGGCGGAATGCTACAGCCGGCATCGTTAGCTGTCCCTCCCTTTATACGCAGGAATCGCTACCGATAAATAATCTCTGTAGATGGAATCCAGAATTACGGAGCGGCGTCTTGAACCACCGCGGCTTCTCGCTCCGTTGTATTTCTGGTGTGGAACGCTGTGTCGTCGTGCTGCGACACAAAGCACCACAGGGCTGGCGGAGCTTCTCTGCCAGCGCCTGTCTCGTCTCCCGGGACCGCGGACACAGCGGCAATAAATTACAGCCCGTCACAAGGGATGCCATTATGCGAGCGCAGCAATACAGGAAAAGTAAGTTCTTTGATTCACTGGCAGCAGCCAGCAAAGATGAAATGTCAGCTCCGCCAGCACTAGCTCGCTCTCGCAGCCCATCCTCCAGGACTGCGAGTTTTATGCGGCTGCCAGTTGTGAAATATTGATGGCATTATTAATTATTATTAACCGCTCTCTTTCGTGCACGCACAATAGCTCAGCAACTGTTTGGCCTTAGCTTTTGCAGCGTTCAGACGTATGCCAGCATTTCCACCAGATGAGGACTTTCCTCCCCAAAGGATCAAAGCTCAAACCCACCGAAGCGGTGCTTCCCAAACCAGTTTTGTTTGAACTGGAAAATGACACCGGCCTTGCAGCCTCCTTTTCCAATATCACCCTCTGATCGGCTCTCGCAATTAAACGCCGCTGGGCTAATGGCGCCCAGGTGGGGAGTCCCCGGGCAGCACCGTGCACCCGACGAGCCGGGACGGTGATACTTGAGAAAATGGTGCTTTTTCTTCTGCTGCCAAATTTTAACTGCTGCCGTGGGGAGTTGATAGAACCCTCCCAGGATGAGAAGAAAAATTCCCCCTGTGCCAGCGTAGCCCTGTTCAGAGCAGGGCTGCACCCTGACTGCAATCTGAGGTGCAGAGCACCATAACCCCTCTGCTAAAGAGCTGTCCCTGTCCTCTGCGGCCGTTTGTCTGTCTGCAAACACCTCTCCTGCCTGGCGGTTTCAATCCCTTTGCAGTCCTCAGCTGCTGGGCTGAGTCGCTTCACCTTCCAGCACGGAGCTGGCTGATCTGGGGCATGGAGGAAGGGATTGTTACGCATAGCTGGCGGGTTTGTAAGGCCTTCCGAGGGGAGAGGAGCGTTCGGAGTAAGAGAAAATTATTGTTCCTGGTTTCACACTCAGCTGAGTTTCCATTCCATGCATTCCTCATTGCTTACTCTCTCTTAATCACTGCAGATGTTGACATCAGATACAGATTCATGAAGCGGAGGTTAGTGAGAACATGACTTATGCTTGAAGACATTCCTCCCAGAGCATTTCAAGCTTCTGATTTTCGACTATATTTGGTGGTGGAGTGAGGAGAAGCCTTTCTGCATCTCCAGGGCTCAGCGGCAAGGGACCGCCCCCGGGTAGCTCGGGCTGAGGCTGGTGCACTGAGAACACGCTCGGGAGCAAAGTCCCCAACTTTGTGTTTCTCTCAGGAGTTTTCCTAACAGGAAATTGCAGTGTCAAGTATTCAGCTGGCAATGCTAACTGCAGCCAGCATTCCCAGACTCTGAAATCCCTCTTCTTTCTGTAAATACTTTCTTCTGAAAGTCTTACCAGCCAATTCCAGCGTACCCTAGCACAGCCCCTACTCTCTCCCTGGACCTTCTTCTCTTGCACCCACTCGTGTGATGGTGCTGTGGATAACTAGTGGGGCGTGAGTAGTTTTTCCCATTACAGGTATTTCAGAGGTTTATTGCTTAAAAAAAAAAAAATTCCTGGGAGAGACCAGGTATCTGACCTGAGAGAGAACAAAGCTGGTGAGGGGCCTGGAGCACAAGTCCTATGAGGAGCAGCTGAGGGAACGGGGGTTGTTTAGCCTGGAGAAAAGGACGCTGAGGGGAGACCTTCTCCCTCTCTACAACTACCTGAAAGGAGGTTGTAGTGAGGTGGGGGCTGGTCTCTTCTGTCAGGTGGCTGGTGATAGGACGAGAGGGAATGGCCTCAAGTTGTGGCAGGGGAGGTTGAGATTGGATATTAGGAAAAATTTCTTTCCTGAAAGGGTTGTCAGACGTTGGAACAGGCTGCCCAGGGAAGTGGTGGAGTTGCCATCCCTGGGGGGATTCAAAAAGCACATAGACACTTCAGGACATGGTTTTAGTGGGCATGGTTGATGGTTGGACTTGCTGATCTTAAGGGTCTTTTCCAACCTAAATGATTCTATGATTCTATATGAAGATTTTATCTTCTAGGAGGATGAATCTTTCAGTCTGAAAACAGCATTGCATGTGAATGACAGTAGAAGGGAAGGGATCGATGCAGGTCTTCATAAAAGGACAGGAAAAATCCTCCTGATGCCCCAAATACCTTCCCAGACCTCTCCAAGCTGGGGGAAATTAAGCTCTGAAATGTTCTTTCCATCCCACAGAAATTTCCATCATATTAAAAATGTTCCTTTTTTCTATGCTGAGATTAACTGAGACCTCCCGGAGCTTCCCTGAACACAGGAGAGGGAACCTGAGTGAGGGTGAGCCACAGCTCAGGCGCTCGGGCACCCTCCAGGCAGGGGAGAGCCTGGTTCAGACCCCACAGTGCCTGGATCAGGGACCCCTCCACAGCAGCTTCTGCTCATGCTGGGGGACACAGAAGTCCCCCGGCGTGGCTCGCCAATATCTCATCCTTCGAGGGGCTCACAGGGTGCCCTGCACCTCTCCACAGAAGCAGGGTTTGCTCCCGGAGGCGTGCGCGCCCCAGCCCTGCAGTCGATGCACGGGGTTGCGTTTCGGCAGAGTCAACACCAGCAGACGTGTTCACTCTCCTGTGTCATTCCTCTCTTTATTTCATTTCCTTGAACATTTTTCATTAAAAATATAAGTGCTTTTCTAAAATTAAACCCAAACGACCGACCTCGGAAGCGCTCATCCCAAGGGGCTAAGCCACATGGCGGGGGGATAGGACCCTTAGCATCCCCCCCGGCACGCCGCGTGTGTCACCGGGCACAACCCCCATCTCGCAGCTCTCTCCCCTGCCACCCCATTTCCCTCCTTCGCCTCACTCGGCCGCTCCTGCTCAACTCCCTCCGCAACACCGGCCCCGACGCCGTGCGGCTCCTTGCTCCGCGTTGGGCAGCCAGTTGCTCCCAGAGGGTTAATGCTTTTCCAGAAGGCTCCGAGGAAGATGGACCAGGCGGCGGCTGTGGAAGAGAAAGGAGAGGCTTGTCTGAGCTGGACCCGAGAGCTGCGGGAGACCCCGAGATGGTGATGGATGGCAACGGCAGGGTGTGCCAGCACAGGCAGCGGCAGCGGCCCCCCCCCCACCTTTGCACGGCACGGGAGGGGGAAGAGGTACTGGGACACCCCCCCCCGCCTTTGGCCTGCTTTAAAAATGATGCAACTGGGATCCCTTCTTTCTTCTCCCCTAAGCTGTTTTATTTCTCTCTCTCTTGGGAACAAAAGCCACAGGTTCGTGCTGCAGCACTATAAAAGGCAGAGAGCAGCTTTTCCAAATGGGAAGGGGCTGATAAACCCAACAGGGAGAAACCAGCAGCCGCACAATAGCCAGTGCACGTTTCAGCCGGCGAGGTGGCCTGATTTATAAAATAAACCCTGGTGCCCTCCTTCCAGCCCTGAGCAGGAAACAGCTCGGCTGCCTCGGCCAGGCAGAGGGAGCAGCCAAAGACAACAGCATTAGAACCAAAACTATCCCCTCTCCCCCCGCTCCCCAGACACCTTTCGTCCCAGAAATTAAAGCCTGGTGGGACGAGGAGCAACCGGCTCACCTGGACGATGCTTCGATCGCGAGGCTGATGCTGAGCCGCATCTTCGCCAGCATCTCTCTAGAGCATGTAAATGATGTAGGAGAGGATCACCAGGCCGATGATGGCAAAAAACATCAGGATGAAAATATCCAGCATGGTGAGCGAGGAGCTGGTGGGGCAGGGGCCGCCGGGCTCCCTGCGGCGTGGAAAGGGGATGCTCGGCGGAGAGCTGCCGCTTCGATCACCAGCCCCTGCGGCTCAGCCGCTGCGTCCTCCCCTCCCAGCCAGAGCACAGCTCACTCTGCTCAGGATGGAGAGATGATGCCGGAGCTGACAGAGCCGCTTTCTAGCAGGCAGGCGGAAAATAAAGGGATAAACACAGGCGGTCAGATGGGGCTTCAGCCTCGCACGGGCAGAGGAGCGTGGAGCAGGGATCCCGGGGGGCACCGTCTGCCTGCAGGGGGGTTGCTTTGGCTCTGCTTCTTCCTACCCAAACTGCTGCCCAGTTTATGGGGGTGCTTATGGTGATGTGACTCCCCATTTGCAGCTGGGAAAGGGCCCACCTTATGGGGAAAGAAGCAAAAATGAGCTTTGGCCACCGCAAAGCCCTGTCGCTCAGTCAGGGCCGCTCTGAACTCTCACCTTTCAGAGTCTGGTACTCCTGCAGCATCCTTTGCTTTCAGTGCCACACCACCTGCTTCAGTACAGTTTAAAGCGATACGGTTTTAAGTGAACAGCAACAGCCATGGAGCCTTTTTAATTTTTTTGGCTGGCGCTGTTGATGCAAGTAACATCCTTCTCCACACACCTTCGAGATCTTCTTTTCCCACTGCTAACACTGTAATTGCTGAAAAATCCCACCTTGAGAGGCTGCAGTGGCCAAGCTAAGCAGTCGCCAGCTGCTCCCTGAGCACAAGGGCTGGCTGGGGTCTGGAGGACCCGGCTGTTGCGGTGCTGCGGTCCCAGAGAAGTCAGGCGAAGCCGGGACCCGGTGCCCATGCTGCGCTGCCCACAGCAAAGCCAACTTCAAGCACAGCCCTTGGCTTCAAGGAGTGCTAAGAGCAAGGGACAAGCCAAGAAGCTGCATCCCATGTTGGTTCCCAGGAATGCCAGCATTTCCCATTCCCAGGGGAGCCTGGCTCTGGCAGCCTCCCCCGGACCCAAGACCCCCACTGTGTCCCAAGGGAGCAGGAAAACGGCCAGAAAAGCAACCACAATCAAACCCAGCACAATCGGCAGGTAAAAATTATACTTTTATTTTTAATTCGAGTAAACTGGGAAGAGAATCAGTTGGTCTGTTCCATTCAATGGTTCAGTTAAAAAGGCCAAATAACGTTTTTTATTGGTGGGTGCTCAACCCGACGGGAAGGAGTACACAAGGACAAACCCCAATCAAGCAACGGATCCAGAAGAAAACACGTTCTAAGCTCAGCACTGAGACGCAACCGGGGAAGCTGGGATGGACGAGGTCTATTTTACATGTGATGAGAAGCAATTTTGCTTTTAATTTTTCTTTTTTTTTTTTTTTTTTACTATTTTATTTATTTATTTATTTTAAATACAGGTTTAGGTGCTTTTCAGCTATGAAAAAAGGCAAAAAAGTGCATAAGTTGAGAGAAAAGGCAGAAATCAAGCAGTAAGAGGTTTGTTTCCCATGGCAGGGGAGAAGGGGCAGGGTATGGGAGGGGAGAATTAGGACAATGGTTTCAAGGTAGCATTAAAAAAAGGTCTGTATACCAAAACGTAATTGCCTGTGTTATTTGGTCCATTAAAAAACAGTTTATTCACATTGATACTCCCCACCCCATTCCCAGACAAGAACATGATTAAGAGGATTAGCAGGAAGATGCAGACTCCCCCCTGCCCAGCCGCTCCCTCTCTCCTGCCCTTGTGCTTGCTTGTTTTAGCACCAACTGGGATTCCCATCCCGTAAAGCCCATCCTGGCTGCTTCTGGGGTCCCATTTTCACCCCAAGGGGACGACGGTACCAGGAGTCCCCATCACTCTTCCCCCCCTCCTGTTGCACCCATCTGGGGAATGAGCCAGGAGCAAAACTCTGCTCCTGCTGCAGGTCTCTGCCCTGCCAGGAACCCCCTCTCTGCCAGAACAGCATTTTCTCCAGCAGCCCCCCGACTCCGGTCACTCCAACCCCAGCACCATCCGTGAACCAGCCCCGCAGCCCCGTGTGCTTTGAGAAAGGGGACTGCAAGCATGAGGCGGTGGGATCCTCTCCCTGTCCATGAGACCATGTCCCCAAGGACGTGTCCCCAAACAGAGCGAAGGAATGTCTTAACTCAGCCGCTTTGGTCCCTAGATTCCCTCTTTTCCTTTGGGAATAGCAAAGGCGGCAGCTTCCCCTTGGAAGCATCCCGGCCCCATGGTGCAGTGCAGTCAAAGCCCCGAGCAGCCCAGCAAGGGAATGGTCCCCTCCGGCTGCCCAGTCTCCACGGTTCGGGCTGAGCCGGGGCTGTGAGCGGAGATGAGGCAGCAGGAGAGCCAGAGGCAGCATGAAGGTATGACCACTGCCCTGATGTTCAGCTTCTGTGACCTGGGAGAAGAGCATCCTGCTCCTGTCCTCCCCGCACAGGCTTCCAGTTATAACTGCCCCTGTCCAGCTCCAGGAGCTCTGGAGCCCAAAAGAGAAGGGGACAGGGATGTGCTTTGAGATTTTGGTCCACGACATGATCCCAAGACAGTGGTGGCCCCAAAAGCCACCACTGCTGGGGACCAGTGAGAGGTGCAGGGTGGCTCGGGGTGCCAAACCCTGGTCTCCGCCACTCAAGACGGCACTGCCAGATGGGACAGTCACCCAGGACGGTCCCCAGCACAGTGGCAGATGGGGAGGATCTTTCACACCCGGCTCAGAAGAGGCACAGGGATGGGGGCTGATCCTGCCGGCTCCCCAGACCATCTACCCAGCAGGTGGAGGGCTCAGGAGGGTCCCAAAAGCCCAGCAGCAGCAGCAAGAGAAAAGCAGGAAGGTTCTGGGTGAATCTGGGGAGTGACCACTGCTAAGAGGAAGAGGCTGCCCTGGCATGTGGGGCCCAGGGGACCCCCAGACTCTGGCCCAAAGAGAGGAAGCCAGAGCTGCAGGGAGGACATGAGGTCTCGGTGTCGCAGTGCTCGCCCCCAGCACAGAGGAGCGGGGAGCCCAGCCCCTCTCCAACCCTCGAGCGAGAGCAGCAGCCTCCAGGTGAAGCAATGCTGTGGCTACTCCTTTACCCGTGCCAGCACAGCCCTGGCTTGGCCCCAGAGGGATCAGGGAGGTGGAACAAGGCAGCCAGAGCCCGAGGCAGAAGGAGCAAGAGCCGCCTCCAGGGCTGTCCAGAGCAGCCACTCTGTATCCCAAGGAGAAAGAAAGATTTTGTTTAAGATTTTAACTGTGAATGTCCTTCTGGTTTGAGGACCGAAGGGAGCAAAGACTGAATAGAAACACTGCGCAGGGGAACCGGGAGAAGCAATGGGGCAAGTCAGAGCCAGAGTGGTGCAGGGTGGAGGCTGCCAGCCCATCTCTCCGGTCAGCCTAGGGCAGCCCTCAGGATGAGCATCCCTCACCTTGTCCACGCAGACATTGCTGCCCTCAGCCCATCCCCGCCAGAGCTGGGGGAATTTGGTCCTAAAAGATGGTCTCTTCCTCCCTTTGCCGGGGTCCCAGTGACTCCGGCTGCTTCCCCTGGCCAGGAAATGCCGGAATGCCTGGGAGGGCTAGAGAGAAGGGAGACCGAAGGAGACGGAAAGCTGCGGCGGTTTGGTCTCCTGAGCCCCCAACATCCCTTGCAGACAGTCCCTCAGTCCCGACAGAGCTAGAACAAAGCTAAATTGGCAAGAGAAACTGGAGGCGGCTGCAGAAACACAGAGTAACCGAGATGTCAGGACGTGGCTCCGGCAGACGATGCCCGAGCACACGGGATAAGGGATGCTGGGGCAGAGAGACGCGCACACACACATGGGGGCTGGTGCGGGCCGGGGGCTCGGCTGTCAGCCACGCACCCCATCCCCTCCCACGGCTCAGATGGCCTCTACGTAGTTAGCAGGGAGCATGCCGGTGTCTCCCGTGCGCTCCACCGTGCCGTACATCCATCCGTCGTCGATCTGCTGCACGTTGATGATGGTGTCGCCGTCCTGGAAGGAGACCTCGTCTTCGTCAGCCGCGTTGTAATCGTAGACGGCGCGGAAACGCTTCTGTGGGGAGAGAGGGGTCAGTGAGCACAGACCCTCTCCGTGCCCTGCTCCAGACGGGCAGAGCTGCCGTCCATGGGGGGGGTCCCGGGGCAAGGAGGCGTGCCCAGCCCCATGCAAGAGCCACGCCGGGTCCAGGAGGTGCTCACCGGGCACCACACAGGGATGCTGGTGCCAGCAGTAGCTGTGCCAAGCAGAAACCAGGCACCCAGCATTACACCCGCCAGCCCCTTCAAAACTGCTCTTCCCCTGCACAGGGGTGAGGAGCAAGCAGAGCAAACCCTGACCCTCAGGGGGTGGAAACCGGGGGGGCTGGTGTTGGAGTGGGTGCCGTGAGCCCTTGGGCTGTACTCACCCCCCCTCCAGAAGGAGCATTGCGCTGTGTAGAGGCTGGTGCCGCGGGCTCCTTGTAGCCATAGGACTGAGACGATGGCTGCTGCTGCTGGTAGCCTGGGGGGGGAGGGGAAAGATGGGTCCGTTAGCCGGTGCTCGTGCTGGGATATGGAGGACACAGCAAAGCCCCTCGCAAAGAAGAGCCGGCTGCTGCCCCAGCAAACACAGGGCCGTGCACCGGGGCAGGCTTCAACGCCCGCAGCCCCCCCGCCTTACCTGGGTTGCTGGGTTGGATGTGATGAGAAGGCTGATGCTGCTGCTCTGCAGGTCTCCGGTAATTGGTGCTCTCCTGGGAGTTCCTGCGCTCCAGCTCAGCACCCTCACTGGGACTCGGGCCCATCCTGCTCCTCTCGAACTCTTCGTGGTATTTTATCTACAGCGACAGGAGAGGAAGGAGAGTCAGAGTGCAGCTGGGACAGCCCTGCAGCACCTGCCACAAGGCTGAGCCTGGCCCCAGCACTGGCAGCAGCCCCTGCAGCCTTTCAGCACCAGGAACATCCTTCATCTTTTCTCAGCTCATTTCTTTTTGCTACCAAGGACTCAGCATCAGCCATCTCACAGCCTCGCCAGCAGTCTGAGGGGCTTCATCCCCCACGTCTCCCCAGGCCACAGGGACATTTGCTTAGACCAGTTTGTGTGTGGCATAGAAAGGAGGAGGTTTAAGTGTCCTATGGGTGGGATATGCAATTTTTTCAGGCGTGGGTGAGCTTCAAGACCAGGCTCCCAAGCCCCCAGGCTGCAGGAGCATGGAGCAAAAACACCTTTAGGAAGTCCCCCCTGCACATGCCAAGTTCAGTGTGCAACTCCCCAGCCCACGGCCAGGTACGGCGGCCGCTGTGGAGGTATAGCTCCAAAATCTACCCCCAGATCTCTCTTTAACTGAAGCGTGAGAGGGCCCTGGGGGGTTTTGTTGAAGGAGACTCAAAGCAGATACCACCAAACACACCAGCTGCATCGGACTAAGCCTTCCCCCACAACCAGCACAGAGGGGCCCCCCTGCAGCGGGCAGGAGGGAAGGGTTAACCCAACTGCCTGGGCATGGGTGTAAAAATTAATAGCCACTTGTGTTAATGAATGCATTGCCATCGGAAAGCACCTGGAGCCCATTTGTCTGCTGGTTAAACAGTTATTTACTGAAGGGCACTACAGCAGGCTCTCCGCTCAGGAGGAGGCAGAGCCTGGAGCAGAGCCACCCTCCCGGGAAGGAGAACACCCCGGGGAGAGCACCCTGCTCCCCCAGCCGCTGCAGCAAGCCTCGACAGGGACAGCCTCAGGACAGCATTTCCCAGTGGTCAGAGACTCAGGCTTTGCACAGCTCCATCGCCAGGAGGGTTTCCCCATGTGCAGGACCGTATCGGCACCCTCCGACCAAGGGTGGTTTGGGACACGTCTGTGCTGCAGAGGCGTTCATGCCCCAGCGAGCTCTGCCGTGCTGGGCAGCCCCCTTTGCTGCCCGTGGGCCTGCCCAGCTGTACCCTTGGGGGTGAAATGCTGCCTGCTGAGCCAGGCTTTCTGCAGGGAGTGGGTTTGTTTCTGCATCTTTATTAAGTGGGTCACTGCAACCCCAGGCAGGCAGCCAGATGCCCACAGGGAAGCTGCTGAAAACGGCTGCCGTGGCTGAGGGAGGGTGAAGGGGGCTGAGCAAAGGGACATGGGCTGGTCTCATCTCTCTGCTGGCTTATTTAATGCCCCTAAACCTCCATAGATTCTCTCAAAAAGAGTGGTGCTTTCTGTAACAAAGACCACAGCCCCACTCCATGCCAGGGAAGCTGTGCTCATCTCCTGCCAGCTCAGACCCCTCTGAGAAGCTGCCCCCAGGGAAAAATCTTCCAGCCAGGTCTATTTCCCAAGCGGGAAGCCTTCCCCAGCCCTCGCTGTCCTGGGGTTTGGTGCACAGATAACATCCCACAGCTCCCCCAGGAGAGATCAGCACTCGCCAGAGAACTGCACAATGGGATCAGAAGAAGAAGGAATAAACAACCTCCTCCCGCCCTGCTCAGCATTCTCGTGTTTGTGTACGTGTGTTCAAGCTCCCACTGCGGGCAAAGGCACGGTCCTCCCTCTCCCTGCATTTCTGCAAGCCCAGACCCTTCTCCCCTGGACACCCCGGGGCTTTGTCCCCAAGGTAGGGGTGGTTAAGGATGGAAAAGCAAGAGCAGCTCAGGGGACGGCAAAGCTGGAAGCAGGAGAGGAGCTCACAGAAGCCGCCTGTCGAGTGGACACCCAAGAGGTTTCTCATGCAAAGCTGCGCTCCAGGGCCAGGTTTACTAGTGAGGGAGAAGCCAGCCTTCCCCGGGTTTCACAACAGCTCCTGGATGTTTGATAAGGAACATGCATGACTCTCACTAGCGGCTAAAGGTTAATTAACTCCCTGCGTTCCGCTGAGGGCAGATGCCACTGCAGGCTCCCGTGCCACGATGCCTAGGAGCACAGGGTCGAGTTTGGGCAGGGGACAGATATACCCCGTGTCTGCCGCACCCGGTGCCGCAGCTATACGTGCGAGTGTGCATCTTCCTCGTTCACCATGGCAACACACAGACGTCCACGTCTGCCACACACCGTACCACCAGCACCTGGATACGGACGGAGGCTGCTGGGTGAAGCACAAGCTGCCAGGCCAGCTGCCACTGCACTTGGGCATGGTTTTAATAAAAATTTTGGAAACGGGAGAGCTGGGTCTCTTGCTGACGGAGGACAGAGCTCCCCTTCCAGAAGGTCAAGGGAGGATGGAGATGCTGCTGTGCAGCCCCCAGGTACCCCTCCACGTCAGCACAGAGGCAGGATGATGGCAGGAGGGAAGCTGTGCACGGGCAAGGGACCTTCAGGAGCTCCCTGCAAGGCTGCTCTGGTGCAGCGGCCGCTGCAAGATGTGGGTTGTAGTTAGGAAAGCGGCTGACGCTGCCTGTCCTACCCTCGGGCTTGGTGACAGCAGGTGGTGAGACCCTGGGGACTACGTGCAGCCTCGGCACAAACCAACAGCAGCTGCAGCAGCAAACGCTCCTGACAGCCGGATGGCTGGAACGGGTTTTGCAGGAGTCAGGAAGGGTCAAGGCAAGCAGAGCCTGGCAGAGGACAGCCACAGCTGCGAAGGGACAGGAGGAAGAGGTGTGCCTTTGGCCAGGGCTTCCACACACAAACACAAGCCAGAGGGAGCACAAGAGGGACCGGAGTCCCTCAGGGGTTGCAGCACGGGGCTGGCCCCAGCGAGCCCGGACTGCCCAAGCGCTGCCCACGCTGTGGGTTACGGTGTCAACCAGGGGCAGATGGGACTGCCCCTGGTCCACTTTTGCCCCCACCAAATGCCACTCTCTGCTGCTCCCCTTCTTGCTTCTCACAGTCAACGTGGACTCAAGCACCTTGGGAGACATGAAGGACTCGGATACCCCTCTGGATCTGCCTGCAGCATCTGCCAAGACGGAGGAGCCGGGAAAGGTGCAAGGAGGTCACAGGATGCCCAGGCAAATGGGTTGGAGAATTAACACTGCCAGGCTTTCAAGATGCTGCAGCCTCAAGCGCTCGTTAGCAGCCATCAGAGCGCGGGTCTGCTCCTGGCTGTGTGGGCAGAGCCCCCCCCAGCCTGCTCCGGCAGGAGGAAGGTTATGGCAATATCACATGCAGAGATTAGAAACTACTCACGTTGCTGATCTGATCCTGAGTCTTTTTGATTCTCTGCAGCTCCGGGGTATCAGCCACCACGCTAAAGCCTTTCCCCTTGTTCTTCTCAAACTCCTCCTTGTAGCGAATCTGGGTACAAACAAGAAAAAAACAGATTTAAACATGGGGGAAGGCTGGCGTGCACAGCAGCTGGATTCAGCAACAGACCCTCACCGTGACCCACGTGCTTCATGAGATGCAGCAGCTTCTAACAGGGCCTGCACCTTGCTCAGGAGGTGCCCTAATGTACCCAGCAATAGCAAAATAGGGTATTGCTGAGAGCTGAAACACACAAACAACTTCCTATGCATCTGCTGACCTTACTTCTCTTTCAGCGGGGCCTGGGGTGACTTGGATTCACTTTGAATTTCCTGTGGGCTACCGGTGCGCCGAAGTCACGTACCATGGAGCAGCCGACCCTTGGCAAGCTGCCTGCTTGACAGCCCCGAGGATTTTATGAGCTACACCCGTACAAAAGTGTTTCCACGTCAGGGGACGTTTAGCTGCCTCTGGGAAGGAATACACCCAGAAGACCATAACGAAACCAGAGTTTGGAGGGTGGAGCCTGGCAAAACATAAGCATCCTCATTTCTGTTTGCCAGACACTGACATCAGCATCCCTTCCCATCACACCCAGGAGCTGAAAAGTCTCAGATTTTTTTCTTTTTCTTTTTCTTTTTTTTTTTTTTTTTAAAAATACAGCTCTACACAGCTTTAAGACTGGGGTTTCCAGCTCTCCCAGGAGGGAGCCAACACAGCACACAACCACAGCCCAAATGTGCTCCCCAGCCCTCAGCAGCTTTGGCTCCAGGGGTTGCTGGTCCCAGTCCCCGGTCCCAGCTGGTCCCACTCTGCGCAGGACCTCTGCTTCCACTCAAGTCACACGGAAGCAGAAGCAGCTTCTGCAGAGGCTGAAACCCAACCACTGACTCGGTGGCTCCAACAGGGAAGGAAACAGCACCCAGCTGCCTGGCCTGCTCCAACGCAGCAGCTTTGCTTACTTTCAGATCCAAGCAGCCAGAAAGATGCCCCGTTTTCATGGTGGAGGTCGGGGGGGGGGAAGGGGATGTGCAGAGAGACACCATGACCTCCTCCACCCTCTCTGTGGGGATCTGGCCCTACACCGATGGCTTCAGGAGCTGCTTCTGCCCATTGAGGGAGGAAAGAGCCTTAAGGAGCTCTGCCCAGTGGCTGCCTACAAGCGTGCGGCCAAAGCTGCCCTTTCCAGGGATTCACCTCCCCAGAGCTCGCCTTGTGCGCTGCAGACAGTTGTACATTGTCACTAAAATGAAAAGGTCACCGCCGCCTCTCACGCGAGCAGATCAAACCCCTGGGCCTCCGTGCAACCGGCACGGACAGACACGGCAGCCCGGTTCTGCGTGTGCGCGCGACATGGGGCCGATGCTCACCCCCTCGGGTGGTGGGAGGCTGCGGGCAGAGCTGCCGGTGGTGGGAAAAGCGGAGCAGGAGCCGCCTTTGCTGGAGCAGGCTGGGAGAGCAGCCGATGCATCGCTCCCCAAGCAGGAGCAGGGAAATGCTCACCCAAGCACAGGGGCCAGACACCAACGTGTCTGGCCAGCACAGGCAGCTTCCCGTAACCCTTCCCATCCCGCAGCCGGACGGCAGCCTGCCAGACGGACAGTCGGGAAGCTGGGCTGGCCCCGCAAAGAAAGAGCTTGCAGGACGAGGGCTGTGCTTGCAGATTGGCGCCGCACTCGCGTGCCGTGCCAAGATAAATCTTGGAGGCAGAGAACCGGCAGCATGGCGGGGGAGGCGGGATAAAGCTGATTTCTCCCCAACACACACTCCTACGGAGACACTCCTTCAGACCTCACATATTCGCCTCCCAACCAGACAGCGTGTCCAGCTGGGCCTGGAAACACCTTTCAGGAAAGGCTGCCAAACATTTTATAATATCTCCTGGAGAAGCCAAGACACACCTCTGCTGCCATCCGGGCTCTCCAGCACAGGACCTGGCACAGCAGGCAGGGGCAGGCAGCATCTGGGCCGTGCTGATGTGCCCAGGTCAGACCCCTCCGGTGCTGGAGCCAGCCAGGGCCGTGGGCATGCAGCACATCACGGAGCAGGTCCTGTCCCTTCTTTGGTCCAGGACAACACAGGAAACGAGATTTCCAGGGGAAAATGAGACACTGTGGTTTCCATTTTGCAGAGGGGCTGCAGGCTCAGGCCAGCTTTGTGCATCCCACACCCCAGCTGGCCCTCCCGGGAGGCTGGAGTGGCTCAGGGGCCACGGTGCCTGCGGCTCAGAGGGTTTTGTCTGGAGCAGGAGGGGATGCCAGACACCAGCTCTGCAATGGGCACCGGCAGGCACAAGGGAGAGCTCGCCACTGGCTGCGTGGGTTACAGTGGTGAAGATAGCCCAGAGCTTGGTGCTCTGCTTGCAGATACAACATCTCCTCTTCCTATCTTGCAAACCAGGAGAAATGCAAGCTTTGAAAGTATGTCAGAGCCCCTACCCCTTCTTCACAGCCATGGGGTATCACAGAAACCCTTAGGTAGATGGTATGATCAATGAGTCACTTTAGATTGCTAATTCTAATGCGACATTAGAAAGCAAAGGCTTAATGAACCAGGATGCAGAGTCCACCCTGGGAGGATATTAATACAACCAAGATGCCAAAGCACATCAGAGGAACACAAGACACCGATTTCAGGACAGAAGTCTCCTTTTGCTTGAAACAGTAAGAGGGAGAGAAAAAAAACCCCAACCTTTTGCTGGCTGGGGTAAAGAACATAGCTTGAACATCAACAGTTAGGAAGGAGCAGCCTCGAGGTGTTAACCGTCGGGCATAAGGAACCAAAGGTTAACAGAGCTGTGACATAAAACCTATGACACACACCCGGACAGGGGATCAGGAGGGACTGAGTCAGCCCCGCCAGCTGCTCTGCAAAGCACCAGCCCCAGTTTGCTCAGCCGCAGTGACAGGCGGGCAGAGGGGCTGTGTTTGTCCTTTATCCGCTCTGCTTTCAATAAAGGCTGTTTTCCGCGAGGGCTCTGCAGCCTGGGCCTGGGATGCTGGCCCTGCCGTTGTGCTTGGAGATGCTGCTTGGAAGAAGAGGGTTTATCCCACAGCCTCCTGCTCAGCCAGCCCCAAGAAGGGCACACCGTGCTGGCTGCAAACGCACAAGTTGACGAGCTCTAAGAAACCCAGGCAAGAAAGATAAAGAGTCACCAAGCGAGAAGCTAATCACAAGGCTAAGCAGTTCCTTTGACAAGTTCTGGATTTTTGCCCTCCTAAATCCTACCCCCCTCCATCTTCCTTGTTTTTTTACCCCTCTAACTTTCAGGGTACCGGAACCTGACCTTAAAAAACTGCCACACTGCGATGCTTGACTGCAGGGGGGGCGGATAATCCTGGAGTCATGAGGGAAGATGCTGGTACTTGGGAGCAGGACTAACCCAAAACGCACGTCCAAGGCTGGTGCTCCCAGCTAGCTGGGGTTCCTGCACCCCAGCATACCTGGCCACAGAAGTCAGAGCATGGCACAAGCATCGGGGCAACGCTGGGAGGAAGCAAGGGAGGCCACTGGGCAGACACTGTGCCCGTGCTCAGCACGGGGGAATTGCAATTTAACAGGATCCCCGGCCCTTCCTGGCTTCGGCACAGGAGCGGCAGGGTCCTGCTGGGCTGCAGCCATCGCCAGGGCTGAGGGAGAAGGCCGGAAAGGAGGGAGGAAGCATTCGGACAAGGCGCCTTTCAGCTTCTCCCTGCCCTTACATGGGCACTGGGTTGTGCAGGCAGGAGTCTGGCAGGCAGCACTGGGTAGGGAAAGGTGACCCGTGACCCCCAGCCACAGAGGAATCCCACTCCCAGTACAGGATGCCTTTAGAGAGGCACAAATCCTTGCTCCAGCCATGCTCCTGGGGTCCTGCTCCCTTTGCTCCCTCGGAAACTCGAGTGCAGGTGACCCTGGCTGATGAAGTGGGACAGAAATACATGGTTCGGTACGTCCCGCTGTGCTTTCACAGGGCACACGAGTACTGCGGGAACAAGCTCAGTGCTGTGTAAGGGGCTGCAGAGCCATCACTCCTGCCACAGCTGCCAACCCACAGACGCACTCCTGTCACTCTGGCTCGTAGCTGCCTTTCATCCACACACCGTATTAAAGAGCAGAGTGATGCGGACAGTCCCGCATCCACACCTCATCCCATAATAACAATAATTGTAAAATGGGATCCACAATTAATTTCCCCAGGGGAACTGTTCCCTCTATGATAGGAAAGACAGCAATGACTTGTGCATCCGCGCGTTATTCAAAGGGAGTTGGAGAATGGCCCTTCACACATCATAATCCCTTGCAGGTCTCGGCTCGAGCACATTAAACCTTCCTTGCATCTACATTCTCGATGTCACCGACAGCAGCTCCCTGGGGTGACAGACGCAAGGCTGCAGGAGGGCCAGGAGATGGGCACCTGCCTCCCACGGCACCGGAGCCTCCACCCTCTGGCAGGAAGGGCTGCACCCAAAACCACCCATTTTAGGAGTTTGAAAAAGGAGCCATAGGACAAGAACCTGCAATTTTCTTGCCGCATGTGGGCTGCAAGACAAGGCTGCAGGCGTAAGAGCTGTCACTTTGGAGACTCATTTAGCTGCACAAGACACCATTATCCAGCATCTACCAGTGACCGGAACAGGAGACGCCTTCTCAGCAGACACAAATAGCGAAGGCATCGGGAGTGACATGAAACCGCTCCAGCTCAGCACGCAGCTGCCCCATCCCCACCCTCCGGTGAACAACCGGCATTTCCAGTCACACCAGGGTGGACAGGCTGTGTATTTTTGGTGGGAGGAAATACAGGATCAGCCTCCTCAGGGTCATCCACAAGGACAGCAGCTCTCCAGCCCCACAGGAGCTCTGCTCCAGAGGAACAGGCAAAAGTGCTGGGGAGCATCTCTCCCATCACCAGGGAACGACGCTCCACTAGATAGAAATCCCTTGCAGAGGACGCAGACCCAGCGATCTCCCTTCTCCTACTGCAGGTCCCAGCTGTTCCCAGCCACAGCTTCTTCGGAGGGACGTGCACTCAGGGAATCCTCGCACCGAGGACCAAAGGCTGGGCCGCAGCTGAGTTTGGCTGGCAAATACAAGCTTGAAGGCAAGATGCGACTGTTCACATAACCCTGATCTTAATCCACAAGCAATTTTACTACTAGACCCACATGCGGAACTCTGCCTGTCTCCACAACGTTAGCCAGGATGCACTTTTTAGGTGGCACTTGAACTGGCAAACTGTAGTGCAGAAGCCGTCCTGCTAAGCTGTCATCACTGCAAAGCAGAGCCAGCGAGCCCTTCTGCACAAGCCTTTCCCTGTCTCTCCTAACAGCTCCAGTTCATCCAGTTAATTTGCAAGACTGAACCCCGCTGCCTGCTCTGGAAGGGCTGAAGTGACCTATTCTAATCCCCTGGGGTTTGCTCAGCTCCTGCAATTAGTAAGAAGGGATTGTCAATAAACCAGAGTGGCTGCTAGTGTCTTAGCTAGAGTGCTTCAAGAAATACAAATGTTTGGCGCTTGGAAAATAGGAGACTCCCTTTGTAGGTAGAACAAAAGCAGAGAGAAATTAAGATCTTATCTGAAGTGTGTTTAGGATCTATCCTCCCCAGGGCTCCAGGCCCTTCAGCCTGGCAGTTTCTACCTGATTCAGCTTTGCCACCTTCCTCCCACTGCTCCTGCATCCCTCCCCAGCCCCTCTCCGCAGGGGCTGTGCCAGCACCCAAACGACCAGCACCCCCCCAGCAGCCTCTTCTTGCTCAGAGAAGTCCTACTTTGCAGCTCATCCCGGCTTGAGACCAGCACTGAGAAGGTGGGATGCTGGTGCCTGGCAGACTGGAAGACCCTGCCTGCACCCCAGCCCCTCTTTTGACACGTTCACGTGCAACCAAGAGTGCAGAAGGCTTTTACAGCCCTGTGCTATCCCGGCTCAAGCCCCCAAAGTCCAGGAGACCACTGGGAGCTAGGCATGGCTGCTTCTCTCCCAGGGACAGAGGTCCTGCTGGCGTCTGAGTTGTAGTGACCAACTTAGGGAGGTGCAGGCTCAAAAGAATAAAGACGCCCCTTCCCCTGCAAGGCAGCTGGCTTTGCCTCCAGCCACCTCCCGCACACCACAAGGAGCTGAAAGTCCCAACAAGCTACAGAAAAGCCCAGGCAGCGGAGCATGCTCCCTCCCCAGGGTCTCCTTTAATAAGCAACAACTAATGAAGAGCCTGAATTCATTGTAAAAACAGCGCTGGAGACTCCAGACCACTCGGTGCAGCATTATCTTGATTGTTACCATGGAAAAGCAACTGTGTCCCCTTAACTGCTCTGTGAAACACAAAGCCAGCCCCAGGCTGAGCTCTAGCTCTAAGCTTGAGCCAAGCTGCACTTGTGCAAGCCAGGGAGCTGTTGGGCAACTTGCTCTGAGGAAGAGACCTTACAAAAGCAGAGGTTTCAAAACGCGATGCTGGCTGCACAGGCACCACCAGCTCTAACAGGTGAGGTCCTGAGGTTCCCCCTCCTCCTTCTCCAGTGGGACGCATTCCCAGGCAATCTGCTTTTCAGCTCCTGACACTCTCAGGCTCATAGGAAGAGAAGGAAGGAAGGTCACTGCATCCTTCACAGCACAGCAGGGAGACGAGTGCACTGATCCTGAAAAATGACTGTTCACCCTGAAAACACTACGGCAAATCCTGTGCTGTCCTCCCTCTGCCCAGGACCAGCGCTTACAACGCTGAGCTGAGCCAACATGCCTTGCTGACAACACCCTGGGCAGTCTTTTTGCCCTTCTCAAAGGAAGAAAAATAAATCAAATAGATTCCCAGAACAGTTGCCACATCCTGTGTTCTCCTGCGAGACGCTGACTCAAGCCAAAATTGCCGCTGGATGCATTTTCTTCCAGTGCAGCGTACTCTGAGCACACGTCTGCAGTTCTGCAACATCAAAGCTCGCAACAACAGTTCAGGGCTTAGTCTCAGATGCTTCAATACAGCCTTTCAGCAGAGCAAAGTTCCACGAAGAAGGGTCACCCACCAAAGCTGCCCATTTCTGTGCCAACTTTGCCCTTCCAGCTGTTTCTCTGCAAAATTGATGCTCGCATTTCTGTTCTCAGGGTCTTGGAGTAAGAGAAGGAAACCAGGGTTTGCTCCTTGGCCTACCCAAGGGAACGGTTCCCACGGCATCATCAGGAGTTATTGGGACAAGAACCCAGCCCACAGCCATGTGTCAAGGCTGGGGACTTTTGCTGATCCAGGGACACCTTCAGGGTATAAAATGGGACATGTCTGGACAACACCCTTCTCAAACAGGCTCTGTTCTTCCCACTAGAGAAAGAAATCCTTATCTATGCTGGTCGTTATCCCTTCTATCTGTTTATTTCTGCTTGCCAGAGCTTTCAAGTCCTACAAGATTTGGGTTTACCTGAAATACTCGCCTAGAGAGTCAACGCCTGTCCAGCTGAAGCCACTGTGGCTGGATGTCAGCTGGGAAAAGGTAACCTGGTGCGAGGCATGGACTGGGAGAGGCAGGCTACCTGCTGGACCCTCCCCACCTCTGGGAGATCCCAGCAGCCGTGGATGAAGGGAACAGCAAACACAGCTGAGATGGGCGAGATCTGAGAGGAGGGACCCACACCCCAAACCCGCCTCTCCCTCCTCTGTGTGAGGGCATAGGAAAGCACCAGAGAACAGGAGAACGTAGGGCGATGGGGCAAAGTACAGCGGCCCCGGGCGAGGAGAGACCTGCACGCTCACCTGGCTCTGAAGCTCGCTCTGCTGCTTTAGACGCAGGTTTTCGGGAGTGTCTGCCACCATGGTGAAGGACTGCTTTGGGTAGTGTCTGCGGAGAAAAGGGAGATTGTTAGTCATGGTGTTCCCATGGGCCATGCCCATGCTCACTGCCCTCTCCCATCCACCCAACTCATCTGGCAGCCCCCAGAAGATCCAAGTGCTTCGGGCCCGCTCCAGAGCATCACGGTGATCAGCAACACAACCAGGGCTGTGGACACGTCGACACGCGGGTTTAGCAGTAGCCGTCTGGGATGATGGGATTTCTCACTGTGCATGCTCACCTGCACCTGATGCCTTCCCCAGCATATATACATGTCTCACTGGGTTTTCTCCCACTCTCAATATATTAACTTAGTTAAACTTCAGTTCTATCAAAAAAAGGGGAAGGGGAGGGTTTTTTCCCCAGGGGACAAAGCCATTCCAGGTTTGTGCCTGTCTGATTTCTGGAGAGACATTAACACATCTTCAACGTTTCATCAAACAGTCCTCAGGGTAACCTTAGTCCAAGTAACTGCTGCGAACGCTCTGGTTTACAATGACTTTGCCTGTTTCACTGTTTCAGCTGTGAAGCGTCAGAGGGGAGCAGGCTGGTTTTACTTGCTTATTTTACTGAAGTTTCGGCCACACAAGCCTCACGTTATGGTTTCCTGGTCGTGCAGAATATCACGACCCTGGCATAAACCATGTCAGCATAACCATGCCCATCTTGGGGCACAGTCTGCACTATTCATCTGCACCAGTTCAACATGTTTAGTGAATCCTTAGGCCATGCCCAGAATGGGAGCGTAAAGCAGGAAACCTCCATCATGGTCTGGCTACAAACCAGCAGCTATTGTTCTAAAGTGCCATACAGCAGTTTCTGAAAGCGTATGCAGCCTGTGCTAGAGAAAACATAAATTAACAGTTAGAAGAACTCAGGTACTGGGAGAAAGTAAATATCTAATCTTAAAGCTGGAGACTGCTACAAGCCCTGTCCAAGCAGTCAGGTGAACTTCACATGGCCATTCCCACCTCCAGGAGACATGGAAAACAGCAAGATGCAAATAGTTGCCATAACAGGGTATGCTCAGCATGCAAACACCTCCAGCTGGGCTTGACCAGACCCCAACAGCAGTTATTGCTGGAGTCTCTCACACTGCCAAGAAGCAGCAGCGTCAGTCCTAACACCACAGTGCTTTACCATCCAGGTCCTGGTCCTCTGCTTGGGGTCAGCTACGTCCTGCATCACAGAGGATGCTCTCGCCCACGGCCAGATCTGGTCCGAGCAGCCACCCTCACTGTATCTGGAGCACCACACATGGTGCAGAGGAAACAGTTTGCAAGAGGAACTGTTTCAGGCTGCTCAGCACCGCCTGCCATGGAGGCAAAGCCCTCCCCGCACAGCGCTTCCCAGGAAAAGCCCAGAGAGGAAATCTGACACTGAACAGATGGTAACTGCTCTCACGGGATGGCAAAGAAACCAAAGACATCCCACAGCAGCACTTCAGGTTTATAATGCAGATAGAGAGCAAGAAGGGGAAAACTGCCTTTTGAAAGGGTCAGAGGTTTCTCTTTCACAAGAGTTATAGCGGGACTCCCAAATTGGATGGCAGAAACAGACTGCAGGATTTTAGCAAAGTTACTGCCTAGTGCAGGAGAGGGGGTGGGAGGCACAGAGAGCACCAGCACCATCCCTGGTTCACACTGAACATGCGTGGCATCAGGGCAGCATGTCATGCTGCAGCTGAGTTTCACTTTCAAATACATGCAAGAACTTGCATAAATTCTCTTGCAAAGCCAGGCAATCCAACTGTCCTCTCGCTGCTGTAGCTCTTGAAAGAGGTGACCAGGGCTAAGCAGTCCACTGAAAACAGACTGCAGCTCCTTGCAGAGGACAACCAGAAGATCTCACTCACTCTTGGGGATCTGAAGGCTTTGAGCACAACGCTGATCCCAGTTTCAGGGCTGTAACTCAAACTATGCAGCCTCCAGTTCCCACATCTCCATCCATGTAGTCCAACTGGTGGCTGAACCAAGGTCTCACCTGAGGGCTATGCAGCAAACTACGGGATAGCTGCAGCTCCTGTCCCTTCCCAGACCACATGAAATGGGTCTTTGTGGGTCTTCAGAAGCCCCTAGGCTCTGCTTTGGGAGCTTGCGTGCTCCAGCATTAGCAATTATCTATTTACAGAATCAGCATTAGCACCTCTGCCCAAGGCTAATTGAAGTGTGGTCAAATGAGGGTAAATGAGCAGAAAGCCAGCTGCATGTGGAGGAGTGTGGTTGAAAGCTGCTGCCTTAGAGCAGTGCTGTTGGAGCAGGTCAGCAACAGATACGCAACCGCAGGCCTGCAAGAACAGCACATACCTCAGTAAAGCAGCAATGCAGGAAGCTCGAGAATAAAAATAGCTGCCTCAGCTCACTGCAAAAAATAAAGAGAACACCCCCCCCGCCCCCCCCAGAAACCAAACAATGCAGATGTGGTTTGCAGAAAGGGGAAAAGATAACTCGGCAAGCAGCAGCTCACTGCCTGCTCCCCTCCCCAGCCCTGCGGTCCATGGCATGGCAGGGGAACCCATCCTCCAGCCAGCTTCCCAAAAAAATACACCACCACCTCCCTACTCCAGGTCTTGTCCTGCTGGACATCACCCCCACCATGTCCCATCACCACCATCCCAGCTGCCTGCTGTTTTAGGGGAGCTGGGAGTCAACACCAGGGTCCCAGAGAAATGGGAAATATTCTGTCCATCTGAGGACAGCCATCCCATGACAGGTATTGGCCATGAGACCCCAGCCAGCCCTCATCCTTCACCAGCACGTGGGGACGCACAGGGGATGCAGCCATACCCACACCAAATAAGCCTAAACTCACCCTCCACAGCCCCCGCACCCCCAAACATCCAGCAGTAAGATCAAAAAGGACAAGAATCAGTTTTACACAAACAACAGATCACCAACTGCTTGAAGGATATAGTTTAATCTCTGTTTAGATTAATCTGATTAGAGGGGATCTAATACTGTGTGTTCAGGCTCCCTTCCCCACTACCTTCGGGCACTGGTATGTCAAGGCTTCACACTGCGATACAATATCAAGGCAGATATTTCACCAAGCTACTGCCTGTAGCTTGCTGCCGAGAAATTCCTGCATTAAGACTCCAATAATGATACAGTCTGATTCTTCAGGAGGGTCCTGCACTCACCAGGAACAACGGACACCGCACTGCAGAACCAGGCTAGGTTTGCTGTTTATTTAAGCACTCTTGACAGTTTGGCCACAGTTCCTGCTCTCCCGGCAGCCGGTGCCACTGGAGTGTGGATGTCTGGGTGGGTGCTATCCTGACTTTCCTCTCTGCCGGACCCTTTGGCAAAGGCTCGGCTACTGCCACTGCTGCGGAGCTGCACTGGTGAGTGACATTTTAGAAGCAGAAAAACAGCGTAAGACACCTTGGGACCAAATCCACCCCAGCTGCTGTCTGCTACCAGCAGAGATGAACAGCCTGGGGGGCTGGCGAGGGACGGTCTCGGTCTAAATCACATTGGCCCAGCTTGGTCTCTGGTTAGCAAAGATTGCTCCTGTAAAGACTGCTGCAATCCCACTAGCTGCTGGGTTAATTGCATTCGTAGCTTGAAGAGGCAGCATTGAGGGAATCGGGCCCTTTCATCATCGCAAAGATGACAAAACCCTTCTTAGTAGCCAGCAAACTTTGGTGGCCAAGGCAGCACATGCCAAAGGAGTTTGCATTTAACAGCCCTTGCTCAAAGGGTTCCGCACCTCAGCCGCTCCCAGGGAGGACTCCTTTCCCCTTCTGAAGGGGCAGCACACATTACAGCTACAGGGAGGCTGGTACCTGCTGGGCAGTCAGGAACAAACACCATCAGCCAGAGACAGGCATTTTTTTTGTCCAAACCCAGGTGCCGTTAGCAGCTGCTGGGGGAGCTGGGTCTTAATTAACAGCAGTGCTAAGCCAATAAGTGCACTACCTCAGCTTACAGTGGCAGAAGAGGACAGTCCTGAGACTTGTCTCTTGTTTTATCCAACTTACCGCTCACATCCTGGAGCCCTTTCCTGAGTTTCTTGGAAGTCGCTGCCTGACTCATACCAAGGTCAAAGAAAACAAAGCCACCTTTTAAGTACAAACAGTTCAAACCCCAAATGCCCTCCCAGATCACCAATTCTCCATTTGCAGATCAGGTCTGGAAGGCAACCGGCTATGCAGACAAGCCCCCAACCTGCCATGAGGACGGGAACAGAGCTCTGTCCTGGTCCTACAAGGAGAGCCAAGTGCCATCACCACTGCTCATGGTCTTTGCAAAGCCAGAGGATTTTTTGTGCTGCTCAGCAGCAGCTTTTACAGAGATCCCCAATTTTAACAGCCCCATCCCCTGAAGGGCGCTGAGCTGGAGGGCTGCACACAGGCTGGCAGGAAAGCCACACAGTGGGACATATGGCTCCCGTGAAGGGCAAACGCAATTTTTAAGTTGTGTGCACCACCAGCCAGAGCTGCATTTACGGCTCAGCCCACGGCCCAGGAGCTCCCGTACTATCTGCTGGTGCTGCCAGCCGAAATCATCCCATTGCCATGGCAACTGCATCCCATGCCCTGGGCATGCTAATAACGCTTGCGAGAAGACGAGTCCCCAGCAGCAGCCTCCGGATGCAGGGAGGAGGGAAGCCCCAGTCACTGTGAGGACTGGAAACAGAGAAATTCATCCTCGTGAGGTTCAGAGAAACCGAAAAGCCATGGTTGTAGGGGGAGAAAAAAAAAAAAGAAAGAAAAAAGATATGAAAGATAACTAACAGCCCTGCTTCTTGCATTTACAGGAACATGGTACCCACAGCAGTCTGTGCCCTGCTACAGCCACAGTCTGGCAAGGGAGAGGAAGAGATAGCCATAGACCGCACAGACCAAGCTAGAATTAGGTTTCCGCTTCTGTTAGATTTTGAGGAAACCTCCCAAGGATTTGAGGCAGGTTTTTACTCAGCTTTGAGCCCCTACAGACTGTTGGTAGCAGGCAGGAGTAATCTGCCTGTCTGCACTAGGCGTAGGATGAAACGCACAAGTTGAGCGTCTTCCCCTAAGATTAGGCATCGCTTTTCTCCCGAGCTCGTGCGATCTGCCTGATAAAGAAAAGGCATGTCAGTTCTTAGGGAATTTAAGGCCAGGGGTTCCTGACGCAGGAACGGTGACTGCTGCTGCCGCCCCCGCCCCCGAAGCCAGCACTTCCCCCTGCCCAGCCAGTACACACAGACACCCAGATCCCTGCCACACATCAGAGAGGGAAAAAACCATCTCCTATGCATGAGGATCAGCCACAGTAATAGTCAGCAATAAATTAAGTCTTAATGAGAAGGCAGTGAGTGAATTGCCTTGGGTTGGGAGCGCAGAAGGCAGCGGGTGCGTGGGAACGGGGCATCTGCGGGATCTGCAGCAAAGATGGGCTCGTCCCTCCTCACGTGGGGTGGTCTCATGGCAGAGCAGACCTGGTTCTCCCCCTCCTCACAGTCAAAACTGAGGAAGGTGCAGAGCTGTGGGTCCTCGCTGCCCTCCCCCAGCCATCACCATAAATAGGTTTTGGCTGGGGAAGCAGGGAAGGGGAGGGTGTTTATTGCTCAACCTGCCTCAGAAGAAGCATGAGCAACACACACCAAATCCACCCGTGCAATTACCAAACAGCCATCCTCACCAACAAGGACCAGAGCCAAAGGCCTCCAAAACTGGAACCAGCAGGAATTTTGGTGCCTGCCACAGCAGCTTCCATGCAGCACTGAGCCCAAAGTCCATGGAGGAAGAGGCTTTCTGCCAGCAGCCGCAGAAGGGATTGCGCTGCAAGAGCTCACCTGGCCACTGCCAGCAGGTCCCTGCCAGCGTCACGCTTGTGCACACTCCTGTAACATGTGCACACCTGCCCTGATGCCCTTCTCTCCCTCCCTCTGCTGCAGAAACACTTGTTTCCTAACTTGGTGCAACAGGTAGATAGCCATGCAGGGAACAAAAGTCACATTAAGGGAAAATGGAGCCCTGCAGGGTCATTAGAAAAAACCTCCAGGCTCCACAGGCTTCAGGCTCAAGCAGCCTGAGAAGGCAAACAGGGGGAAGCTGCTTCAAACCACCCCTCTTCTGACAAACTGCAAGGAAATAATTAGTCCCACGCACCCTTAGATGTGACATTTGTGTAAAGTCTGCTGCTAAGTAATAGCTATTCAGGCAAAACCAGTAACCTTTCAAGAACAAATGGGAGCCAGGAAAAAAACCCCATGCGAGCTACCTGTAGGGAGGTGCCCCGGTTCCTACTTCTGGCTGATGCTACAACAGGATCCAAACGCTTTGCTCCTGTTTTGGCAGGAGCACCATGGTGTTTTCCCCACCTGAGGGGATGGGGATGCAGGAAAGAAGCCAAATTTCAGTGGGTGTCCAGGATCACCCACCGCTCCATGGCTTTGGTGATGCTGTGGCAGCCGAGCCGGTGGCTGCAAAGCAGGAGGGGTGCAGAGCCCAGGCAGGGTGAGTGCATGTCGAGCCCTCAGCATCTCCACAGCTTCTCCTTCAGCCAAGCAGACACGGATTATTCTAACGACTGATGGAGAGGAGCCTGCTGGTCTCGGGGGCAGAGCCGCCAGACGGCTGGTGGATTGGCCTCGCATTTCGGGGTCTCTCCTTGCAGACACTGCTGGCATCCATCCTCTGCCCGATTAGAGCTTAACGAATGGGACACATGGGATCCCTCCCCCCCAGCCCGATCCCCCGCCGCGGGGGGCTGCTGTCAGATTAAGTGAAGCAGCACACGAGTATGTGGGGCAGAGGGACACGTGATGGAGCGAACGCTCGGCACTTGGGGCGGCATGCGCCAGCGTCGCATCCTTGCTTGGGGCTGGCAGAAAAACACCCATTTTAATCTGCAGCTCCACAGGACCTCGGGTGATTACGCCCATCAGGAGAGACGCTAAGAAAAGCCACACCAGATTTCACACACCGCAAAAGTAATTGAACAGCCTGCTAAGGAGAGGAGGAGCATAGTGATGGCAGAGACAGGCCTGCTCTCCAGAGGTTGTCTGCCCTATGCAGGCAGCCAGCCCCCAGCTCGGCATGGGGCATCTGCCCCCCGTCCTGAGACAAACAGCCCAGAGCCCTTGGCTTTCTGCATCACAGCAGCACCTCCAGGCTGGCAGGTGCCATCCACAGAGGGGACAGCCACTTGCCACCCTCGAAAACCCACAAAAACCCAGTGCACCCAGTTCCTCCTCCAAAGAGAGGAGATTAATGGCCTGCAGCAAGACCCTGCGTACGAGCCCTTGACAAGATACCCCAGCGAGGCTGCGCCAGACTAGCCACAGCCACCAGAGACGAGGCATTTTTTTGTTGCATTGCTAAATCAGGTCAATCAAGTCTCCTCCAGCCAGATAGAGCCTGTCTGGCTCCCGCATTAGGAGTTGTTTTGAGTACAGCAACTCCAAGGCAGATGAAAGCAAGTTGCAGGGTTCCCATGGGATAACGGTCCGTCCGCTCTGTGCATCTCACAGCCTTTCCCCAAGCAGCTCTGCCTTTTCCCCCAGAATCACTACAGACACCCTTGCACAGCCACAGCAGAACGAGCTCACCCAGCTCACTTGAGGGGCCACTAACAAGAGCTGCGTGACCAAAGGCAAGGCTAAGGTAGGAAGTTCCTTCAGCAGGGTCATTAGAAAGCAAAACACAGACCGCTCCTCCCCATACAGCGACCAGAAACAGCCCCATACCAGCACCTTGGTCCCAGTTCCCTTGTGACCCAGAACTCAGCAACACCTGGGCAGTATTTTCACCTTCTCAGACCCAGAGCAGTAGCATAAAGGGTTTGCCAGCAACCTCACTTCCAGATCGATGTGAATCTCCAAGCACTTGCACCCCATCGCATCCCAGTCCTGCCCTAGAAGCAGCATTTGTCCCCAAGAACTGCCTTTCCAAGAAGCCAACTTAAGTGGCAGCACTTGAACTTCTGCCTTTAGGGCTTCTCACAAGCTGGAAACAGAGTTAAACTTCTTCAATAAAGAGACTGGTGGGACACATCTGTAAAAACTTATTTAAGTGCAGCATGGCACCATCCAGCTGCTCTACAAACAGCCAACTGATGCAGGTCTGTTAGCTACAGGACCCAGACTCTGCATCTTCAGTATGACTCAGAAACCCCTATCTGTTCCTCCAGCAGGGCTAGTTTACGCCACAGATCGTGTGTGAGATGACTGAGTGTTTAGAAGAGCCTCTTTAGCTCAAAGTGTTGCTTGTATTCAAGTACGGGCTGCTTTAAGCAAGTGCTTTTGGCTGACTTGTCCAGCAAGCAGCAGCACAGACTTCAGCACTGGATGCAAATACACCATCCCCTTCCCCACCCACAAACCCGCACCTCCAAGAGGTGACAGTAACCTTTGTGCAGCTGTATCAGGGTTTTGGGAAAGAAGAGTTAAACAAAGGAAGTAATAGGCTCTGCTCTGCCAGAAGGCTCCCAAGTTCACATCCTGCCTTTCAAAGAGTTGCTGATTCTGGGGGACAAGCTTAAAAAAATAAACTGTTCTTTTTTTAATAATAAAAGCAGCACCACACTGCTTTGCGGAGGGCTTGCAAACATCCTACTATAAAAGAGCAGGCTGCTGAGAAAGACTTCAGTTTCTCCCAGCATTTTCAGGGAGAGGCTGCCAAAATGGCTGGTCCAGCCCTCCACGTGTGCAGCTGCTGCCTTCTCCCCGCATCTGCTCACAGCCCGCCCAAAAACTGGCTTTGCATAAAGTAAATCAGAACACAACTTTGAAGGATACTGTTTCTCAAGGACCCTCCCACTGCCCACCCAGTATACTGGTGCTAGGCTAGCATAGGACTGGAGGAGGCAGGAGAACCAAAATCCATCGCCACCAGCAATAGCACGGCTGTCTCGGCATGGGACAGCAGCAGGGAGCAAGGTTTTGCTCAGCCAACTCTGCTCTTCATGAGCACAGGCACCATCCATCTCACCCCTGTCCCCAAAGGCTCTGCCAGCACTTAGCAAGGGTGTTGCGGAACAGCATGCTGCCGAATCCATAATGGAAAGATTTCAAGTGAATGCAGGAGAACAGGGATTGCCAAGCTGTGAAGTCAGAAGTCACTTCTGGAAAGGGCTCTGCTCATCAACACTGCTCCCCCCTCCCATCGCCGAGCCCCCAAAACAGAGCATTGCCTGTCCCATCCTTCCCCCACCGCTGTTTATTGGAACAGAGCAGGCATCGCAACAGAGCTGGGTTTTTCCACAATGTTTTTTTGGCCCTGGGCATGGATAAGCAAGTTTAGGAAAGTCAACATTCATCTGCAGCCTGCCCGCCCCCCTGCAGCAAGGTCAATGCTGGGCAGCCCTTGCTGCAGACTCAGCCCAAACCCTGCGCTCCTGGCTCCGAGGATGCTGCGTGGCTGCTGCCCCCTCCCCTGGGCAGGGCTGCAGGCAGCTGCCAAGCCCTGGAGTTCTGCCTGAACCCACAAAGCCACCCTGTGCAGGGTGAGCTGTGGTGCTGCCTGCCAGCCCAGGGCAGGAGGAGCAGGGAAGCCAGCTCAGTTTTGCTGCACAGCAGGACAGTGACAGCGAGAGGACCCTCACCCACTGATGCAGCACACCCTGACTACAGGGGATAGTGTTTCTCGGAGAACAAGCTCACTTACCATCTGCTTTGCAAAGGATGAGATGGTTTAGTCTTTAACAAAAAGCAGGAGCACATACTCTCCTCCTCCTAACTCCAGGAGCAGTTGGGAAACATCTGCCAGGTGGGTGGCAAACACCCAGGGCTATTGGGAAGGAGCAACATGGCAATGCAAGGTGAGCCCAGGAGGGAGAAGCTACCTGCAAAGACTTACGGTGACATTTCCCCTCGCCCTCTCTCCCACCTCTGGAGATGCTTTGGCTTGTGCACACAGGGGCATCACTGGTTTAAACTGATCTCAAGCCAGGGAGAGGATGTAACAGCCACAGATGGGGTGGAGGGAGGGTAGCAGAGCCTTACAGAAGGGTTTTGGATTTCCAGGAGGAATAGTGTCAGCTGTGAGAGGTCTGTGGTACAGACAGCACTCAGAGTAAGCCCTTCCCAAGCACTTCAGAAACCAGAGGCTCCACCCCAAAGAGGATTTGCTAACATTTGCAGCCTTCCAGCCATTAAATCACAGCATTACCGAGGAGAGCTTTCCCATACACTATATCCCCTCTCCCCCACAGAAGAGACATGAGCAAACCCTTCCCCAAACACAACAGAGGTGAAGCAGAAGTACCCTGTATCCCCCAGCTCCTCAAAGCCCTGGGTGTTGGGGGTCCTTCCCTCCCCAAGGCAGCATATGGGAAGGCCAGCTTTCATTTATGCCAAGACAAAAAGCGGAATCTGTTCAGAGCTCCGCAGCATGCAAAGTGTGCACACCAACACAGAGAAGCAGTTCTCATCCAGAAACTCGGCACAAATAAAGCATGGGATAAACACCTGGACTCCGTCCCAGCAACACAGTTGTTCCTCTTTCCCTTCCTGCCCCCCCCCCCAAACTTGGAAGATCACTTTATTAATGTAGTAGGCTGCTACCAGATGGAGCAGAGAGGAATGCCAAGAACAGATCACTGGCTCCTTGTGAAGCTCAGAGCCGCTCACTAACTTTTTCCAAGCAAGGAGTTAGCCCAAAGGTATTGGACCGCTTGCTCTGCATGGAAAGGCAAGGATTTCAACAGTGAGAAATCTGCCAGGGAGGTTCTTTGGGTCATCACCAGGAATTAAAGGTTTTACAGCTCCCGTTCAGACTCGCTGTGCCCCAGTAACACTAGGTGCTAGGTCTAGGTAAGGCGGGCAGGGCAGTTGCTGACTCCGCTTGCCCTGACTCAGCGAAGAGGAATGTCAGCATGGAGATCCCGATCCCTCCGGACACATCGGCACGCATGCTACCACTGTGCCGGGTGTGGTTTCTCTGCAAGGAAAGTCAGCTCCTTGAAGGAAAGCTGAAGTCACGCAAGTACAGCAGATGGAGGGAGCGGGGACCCTGCCGACACACCTACGTAAGATATTTTTGGCAGTCTTGCTTAGCCTTTAGCCCCTTTTTAAAGGGGGAAAAAAGCAGTTTAGCAAGGGAGATGTAGAGGCACAGCAGCACTGCTATTTCCTTGTGCTCCGCACTCACAGGGCAGCCCGAGCCAGGACTACAGCAAAGGCGAGCAAAGGGTCTCGGTCAGCAGCACCATCTTCCCATGCACCTTCAAACAAAGGATGCTGCACATCAGGCCAGGCTGCCTCTCCCTGGTGGGGGAGGAGGGACTGCTGAGCAAGTAGGCCATTAACTTCCTGCCAGCTAGTCTGCAGCAGTAAGGAAATAAAAAAAAATCCAGCACCATGGGGTGTGCAGGCAGCAGAGACAGCCCCTCTGATCAGCCGTGCTCCAGCAGCAGGATGCCAGCACAGGGGATGCACGTGTGCAGCCAGGGCAGGGCTTTCCGAACAGAGATGCATCCAACAGGGCAATTGCTTGTTCATCAGCACAAATTCGGGCAAACCCACAGCTCTGCAGAAGTCTAGCCTCAGGTCTCGTAATGTCCTCAAGGTAGAGGAGCAGAACCACCTTGTAGCCCAGACAGAGGCAGAAAAGGAGCCTCTTGCCCAGGATACCGCTCCTTCTCCCCACCTCAACACAGCTCCACACCCAGGCATATGCAAGCTCCTTTCTGCATTTCAAGCAGCAGCACTGCCCAGTGATGTCTGTGAAGATGCCGACTCCCCAGACCAAATATACAGCTTTGAACTCTCAGACAGGATTTTCAAGGCACAGATTCGTACTGTACAGTGAGACACCGCTGAGGCAAGGCATGGAGCTGCCAGTCACCAGGGCTGTCTAGAAGGAGGGGACCAGAGCTCTGCTGCTGCAGGCACCACCTCCATTTGGGACTCACAGCCAAGGGACACAGCCCCGATCCCCCCAGCCTCAGCCCTGCCAGCTGCAGCACAGAGCTCTGTTATCCCTTCAGCACAAGTACGAAATTAAAGTCTACATATAATGCATATTTGGGAGCAGCTGGTCCCCTTGAACACACATGCAGTCCTGCCTGTCCTTTGCAGCTGGGCTTTCCCCTACCCTTTACCTGCAGAAGCCTCAAACTTCACCTGGACATTGCCCTTCCTCCACTTCTACCTCTTTTAGTTCAAAGTGCTCATGTAAAGAGATTAGCCCAGCCTTGAATGCTGCTTCCAGTGAACAACCAGTCACCCCAGTACCCAGCTGGGGTCAAAAGAGGAACGGTGAGGAGGGTGGAGACCATCACATCTGCCACCAAGCAAGTTCCCAACACTGATGGGCACCGGGAGGGCAGAGGGCAGAGTTAACCAGCCACCTTCTTGAAAGGCTTCACACAGATTTATTGCTGGGTAATGTCAGATAGGGAGGAAGCCCAGCCCTCTTCCTCCTGCTCTCTTGAAGAAAGAAACTCAGGAATTTGGCAGAAGGCCATGGCTCAAACAGAGGAGACCCTGTGCTAGGCATGTTCAGAAAGTCAGCCTCTTCCCTGCCAGGATAAACGTTGCTTTTCCACCCCCTTCTCAGGGGATAGAAGATGTTGCCCCTCAACTCCAACATCAGCAAAAGCTGTTTGGAAAGTGTGGGCTCCTTCTGGGCTGTCCTTTGTCAGACACGCTCACCTTGCCTGGACATTTCTTCCTCCCCAGGATACTCTGGGAGCAGCAGCTGAGAAGGAACCAAACCCATGTCCTCTAGCCAGAGCTTCCCTTCACCCCACGTCTGGGCATTGCAACCGTACAGCCTCCACCCCAACAAACAAGGGACTGGCAGCTGCCAGAGGCAAAGCCTCATATGCCAGCAGTTTTCAGCTGCTCTCACTTCCCTTTGCTTTAAGGCATGGCCAGGCAAAGTAGGAAGAACAAAGCACTTAATGCGGGTTTCTGTGCACAACTCTGAACACCCAGAGCTACCCTGGGGTAGAGGCAAGACAACTGCCTCTTCTTCAGGAAGGTTGTTAAAGGGTTAAGACAGCAAGCCAGCATCAAAGGGAGCTCTCAAGCAGAGGGGGTTGAGAAACTGAGATGGGTTGCGCAGACTCCTTGGAATCTCAGGAATTTCCCATTATTATCCCACTTCCCTTCCAGCAGCCGGGAGGGAGAGAGCACGAGAACAGGACCCCAGGCCCACCCCTATGGCCAGAGGCAGAAGCACTAGGGATGGGCACACCCCAGCACATGGTGCCAGGCAAGGCTCTCTGCCAGAGCTGGTATCAGGGTGTCCACGATCCAAAGAAAGCTTTGGTTCAGGACACTAAGGAGAGCTCGGGGTCTTATCTCCTGCACCTCTCTGCAAATCAAGGTCTCAAGCGCACAGATCCCAGGCTGGTTGGACCACTACCATGGTAGGTTGAAAAGCCTGCACAGTCCAGGAACAAGTATCCCTCTAATCAACAGTTCGCCCTGCCTCAGACCACAGGTTTCCCCCCCATACTGCTCCAGTATGTTCCCAGTTTCACCTCAGAAGCTGGAGCTCTAATAGTGCTGTTGGCCCCCATACAACAGGATAACAAAGAGTTATTTGCTACTTTTCACACGATTGCCACCCTGCATTTCAGGTAAGATCCCAGAACACAATCATTACCAGCCAAGACTTGAATGCTAGAAGTCTCATCTCAGATCAACAGAAACTTTGGACAAGTCACAATCATCATCAACACCTGATATCAGCAATAGCCAACCTGCGAAAGAGCTACATAAAGTGGCAGGGTTTTGCTAAGGCACTGTATGGCTGATGGTCTTAGTGCTTCTCCTTTCTACTTGTCTTAGACGTTAATAGGGTAATACCCATCTTACAAGGATGTTGCCAGGATTAATTTTTTTAAAGTACTCTGTGAATGGACCATGCTATACCAGTGCTAAGTAGTATTATGGTATCTAATTTTCTAAGAACTGTTAATGTCTAAGAAGCAGCCACAAAAATCTTATTGCAAAGCTGCTTTCTAGACATTAAGAAACATGTCAGGTACCTAGAGCTCAGTGCTTCCCTATGAGCTGAGTAGGGACTAGCATTCATTATGCAACAGCAGAGCCCAGAAAGCTGTGCGCAATTAAGGGTCCTCCTTGATAAGAAGCAAGAAGTGGGGGCCAGCAAACATCCACCACTCAGAAGCAGCCTCAAAGATCCAGGAAAGCAAACTGAGGTGCACACAGGCAGCTGCTCTTGTTCTACACTGCTCTGCCTCCATCTCCCCACACTACTCAGGAGAGAAGGATTTTGCAGTCAAGCTGCATTTACCTTCAGATGTGTTTACCTTCCCAACATCCAGGGCAAGTGCCAGCAGCTTAGGGTCAATGCACTTGGCCATGAACCCAGCAGAGCACAGGCTGCAGTGACACCCGTGTCCCTTGCTGTTTCACACACCCCATTCCCCCTGCACGAAAGGGCATTTCTCCTCTCCCCAAACACCTGTATTCAGTCAAGGTGGTATAAACACCTTTTTATTTCCCTTTCTTTAAGGGGATACAGATTAAGATCAACTCCGTATAAATGCCCACCTGTATTTAAATTTTATTCTCCTTTTGGCTGCCCAAGCTGGAACCGGAGAGCAGCCATCAGCTGGCATTTAAGCCTGGAAAACACTGTTTTAATAGTGGCGTTAATTGGCTGGTGTGACCCCTTCAACCAGGGCTTCACACACACTCCCAGAAAACACTGCAGAGCAGCAGGGAAAGACAGTTTCTACAGAGGTCAGGGTTCCCCACACCCCTCATTTCAGGGTGTAAGGACTGGTGCTTAAGAGGGAGGGGGGGTCCAGCAAATCCTACAGCATGTCCCAGGCCCAACGCTTTCTCAGTGACAATGAGAGCAGATAGCAGAGACTTACGCATTGCAATACGGCTTCTTCTCGTAGCCCTTGTAGTTTTTCATGTTTAGGGTCATCTTGCAGGTCTCGCAGTGGAAACATGCTTTATGCCAGAACTGGAAACAGAAACAAGAGAACCATTAACACAAGTGACTTGCAAAACAGGGCCATGTCCCACTAGAATCACACAACTCAAACTCAGCAGCTCCTCTAGCCTAGAGATGTCAGCAATGGCATCCATGACCCCTGCAAAACCTAGAGGACAGACAATATTCTTACTAGTTTACAACACAAGTAAATCCCCCCCAACCATCCCAATGTATCTTATCTCAACAGGGCAGCAACACTTGTCACTTGCCTTACAGCATCTTGCTTCCTTATCTCCAGACCAGGAATTCATGAGCTTGCCCAAACACAGGACAGGAGAAGCCTCCTACTCAGAAAGATGCACAACATAAACCCCTGTGAGCAGACAGCCTGTCAGCAGAGTTAACAGCTGTGGTTTGCAGGCATCAAAGTTGCTGCTTTAGGGTTTTTTGCTGATGTTAACCAAGAGATAGCCAGAAGAGCAGGTCAGGTAAGGCTGCACACAGACATGGAGCCAAGGAAACAAAGACAGAGAAGAAAAGGTTCTCATGAGAAGCAGACAGTCTGACACAAGATGGCTCAAAGGTCCTCACCACAGATACCACCCTTCTGCTTGCGACTTAGGTGCCTAATCCCAAACCTCACAAACCCTATGGCCCCAGAGGATGCAGGATCACCCCAAGCACTCCTCATCCCCCCTCTCCTTACGATGGGGCTGTCAAGAGCTATGACTGCTCTTGTCAGGACTGCAGCCCAACATAGGACAGGGCTGGGAAGACAGCGACAGGGAAGAGGAGCTGCTAGCCTGACATTTTGGTGGACGTAGTTTTTGCATCCTCACCATCCCAGCTCTTGCACCAGCATCCTCAAGTTAATCCCACATCCTGCTTGAGCTCTGTCATCTGAACACAGCTGTACAGCAGCACAGCTCTCCTTTTAACCAGTGAGGCACACTCAGACTCAAGGCTAAAGACATAGCCCCTGAAATTCAGCTCATGACCCTACATTATGCGTTGCAACACCTAATGAACTCTAAAGAAGTGTTTTATGTTTTTAGGGCTGCTCTTAAAGACATTATTTCCACTTGGCACAGAACTGGCCTAAGTGGCTTTTGAGGCTGGAAGGAGCCCAATGAGAACAGCTCAGAGCTGCTACCAAGCACTTCTGCGAGGCTGCTCGACCCCACACAGACCAAGGCTGATGCCCTGCCAGTCATCAAGTGACCAGACTTCATGCTTCCTCCAGCAGCCACAGCCATCAGGACTTGAGGGGTCTGGTATGACTTCCCAGGGACCAGACCAGGCACCGCAGAACGGAAAGCGCACAGGCAGGAGCCGAGCTAGAGCAGTGCAACAAGGAAAGCACAGCCTGAAGCAAAGTCTTTACTCACTTGAGGTAAGGCAGTCCTGCCCTAGGGTTGCCCTCCCAGCCTCGGAGGCTGACCCCTCTCCTTCAGCAAGCCACCCAGTACAGCACACAAAACTGCCCAGCGTCACCCCACAAAATCAGTGAAAGAAGCCGAAAGCCACATTAGCAGCTCATAATATACCAAGTAGGTTACAGTCAACAAGCCTGCAGCGTGACACCCAGGACTAGGAGCCAGGCACACATTTAATATGCAGCAAGCAAACCCAGGGAGAACAGCTGGTGGTTGTTGCTAGGATTTCCACCCTTAAGCTTTTAAAAAGTCATTTCTACCACTGCAACTACCAGCTTGGGTCTGTGTTCCTGCAAGGAGACGGCAAAAGCTGAGCTTAAGCCCTTGTGCCACCTACCCGCAGGTACCACACCCCAGTGCACAAACAGTGCTGCGGATCTACGAGACTATGACTCAGCCCAGAAGGACAATTTGCCTCGTTTCAGTTGCTCAGAGCAACATATTTGTTCTTTTCCTCTAGTTATACAAGTTCCTCCACGAGCTTGCCGCTAACAGCAAGAGGGGGCTTCTCGCTGCGCCACACGCTGCTTTGTACCAACACCCTCGTTCACATCCAGCCTGCACAGGATTATTTTCCCCCCTCTCCCAGCTTTCAGACTCTTTAAGGACAGACAGATCAACAGCAGACTCCTGAGTTCTTCAGGCATCTTGAAAAGTTACAGCCTTTCGGTTGAGCTACTGCCACATTAGAGGTAATTAACAGACCTCTCCAAGCTTGTCAGCCATTCATAGCACTGTAATAGCTGGTGCATAAATGCCAGAGATGCCACTATAAATATGTAGAGATGAACTGACAGCCAACATGACTTCAGAGCCTCTTCCTCCAAGGAATACCCAGGCTCCCAAAAGCCAAGGAGTATCTGGCAAGGCCAGCTGTCCCCCAGCCTGTGGCAGCCTCCACGATAAGCACAGCAGAAGCGATGCACTCAGGCGGCCTTTACCCCCAGCCAGAGAGCAATTAACGTGTATTCTTGCCTCAGTTTGCATTAGGCATTGTTCAGCGGAGGTGTTTCTGTCTGCGGCTCCTACAAAGGACTCTCTGCAGCCTCAGCGGCCAGCCGAGCTACCCAGAGAGCACTACCCCTATCTCTAGGCCTTGCTGCCACTGAACTTTGTCTTACCACTGACAGTATTAATGCCGGATCCAAGAATCTAAACCAGCTCTAAAAGGAGGGCTGCAAACACAGAACTGACACAGGGGAACAGCAGTTATGTAGGCTTCCAGTAACACTACCGCTTGCCCTCCAGCACAGCTGCAGAGAAAGAGGACAAGTTTCAAATAGGTTTTTAGAGGAGCATTAATGCCTGTGCTCTCCAGTTCCGAGTTTGAAGTGCTCTGAAGACCTGGAGGCAATCCCAGGTACAACTGCATGGCGCAGCTCACCCCACGTCCCAGCAGGCCATACTCTATGAGAAGCATGCTGGCTGCAGTCCAGGCAGGCTGCTCTTGGAAAGATGGAGCCTTTAAAGCAACTTTGCCATTCACAGCAGACTAGACCTGGGGACAGCGCTCACAGCCACAGCCCATGTTGGTGTAGCTCATGCTACAGCTGCGTAACATCCCTCCACCAAGGAAAGCTAATCGCTCCACACCTGGGAGCGAGCATCACTTGAGACTCAAGGGTTAGAGGGCAATAGAAGGAGAGACTCCTTGGGCTGAAGGCAAACCCTTGATCAGGTTTAATGCACTGTAACAACTAATTCTAACTTCTACTCATTTTAGAAAAAGTCATCTGACATCAGCTTTACATGGGTGCTGCAGCTGCAACCACCAAACCCTGCGACACCTGCTCCAGTGATGGGCGGCGCAGGAGATGTCACTTCCCCGGCGGAAGCCAGGCACATCACACAGCACCTTATCTGGAGAGCTGGTGGGGCTTGCGGGGAGGCGTGGGGGAAGGGGACACCCCCCATTTCCCCAAGCCCGAGCAGAGCATTTGCCTTTCGCAATGTGACAACGTGAAAAGTCAGAAGGCAGAACTCACAGGCGGAGTTTCGCCCAAGTCGGAGCTGTCAGCAGGCAGTCTCACTTCTCTAGCTGCTGCACTGCATTTGTAAATCCTGACAAAGCAGCAAGTTTTCCTCATGTGCTGTAAATCTCAGAAGGGAAATGGACTTTCCTGATTTCACTACCAGGAGAAAAACAAGCACATCTGCTTGTCAACACACCAGCACAAGCACTGAAAGCTTAAGTGCAACTACATGCACACTCCTCCTCCCAGAAGCCCTTTGTTATTGCTGCCTGTGGTTCAACTTCAGTGCTAGCAGCACTTAAACAACACCAGAGCTGCCCTTTTGACTTTACTCCAGGTGGAGCAAAAACAAGGGGACAGCCACTCTAGTAACACCGTGCTTATCCCGTGCTTTTATGGGAAGCGGGTAGGCTCTTCCAGCCAGAAACCCCAGGAAAAATTTAACACAGAGGGAGTTAGCAGGGGGGCGGCTGTTTGGTTAGGGGCATGCTGTACTACAAGGCTGACCGTGCAATGATTTTCAGCACGAGAAAGCTAGTGAGGCCCCTAGAAGTACAAGATGATGACTACAGCCTCCTGCCTGCTCTAGAATACATAGTCTCAGGATGCGTATCAGTCCTGCCCTCAAGGCGACGCACAACTGCCAGCTCAGAAGTAGCACAAACCCCAGATACCGGCTGTGCAGGAGGAAGCAACGGGTCGTCCCCCTCTTCCCTTCCAGTTATTCACAATTTGGATACCCTGCAGCTACTCGAGGCCACCACAGGCTGCAGAAGACAGAGCCACCTCACTTGCTCCGAACACCCAGGACGGTCCCCGGGACACAGGGCTAACAGTTCAGCCATTCCCAGCTTAAGGAAGAAACATCATCTGTTAAAAATGCAAGCAACAGGGTCTGCTGAAGCTCAGGAATGCCGCTGCATTCTTCGAGTTACTTTTTTTAGTCCCTAAACTGGTCGTCCCAGAAGCCTGGAAGAAGAGGGGGAGGAGAGAGGCTGAGCTCTCCAGGAGGGGTTAGTTCAGAGGCAAATCCCCCAGGAGCCGGGCAGAACGGGGGATAGAGACACCACCATGGCCTTCTGCACCAGACCTCACCTCCAGCCCCGACAGAGACAGAGCTTTGTTTTTGACGGGAAAATCCTCAAAAAAAAGACACACTCAAAGCACTTGCGCACCACGTTAAGGCAGGCAGCGCAGCCTCTAAAGACTGAATTCTGGAACACAGAAGTATCAATTGGGATGGAAGATTAAAAAAAAAATAAAATCTGTANNNNAAAAAAAAACTATAAAAAAAAAAAAAAAAAAAAAAGCTCGGCTAATGCAAACCAGATGAGGTTCCCGGCTTCAGGGGAAGCGTTAACTGTTGCTTTCCATCGGCCTCCATGGGTGCCCGGCTGCAGCTTCCCGCGGCGCTGGGGCTGCTGCCGCCGCCTTTTAATTATATATATATATATATATATAAAGAAAAGCCC
>VYZV01017690.1:0-24376 GCA_013401275.1 Pandion haliaetus
GCGGAGCCGAAGAGCGGCTGCTCCCCGGTCCGGAGCGCGCCGGGCGGTGTCGTTGTCGCCGTCGCGGGGGGCGCAGCCCCCGGGAGCACCCGCCGCCGGGGCGAGGAGGGCGGCCGGCAGGGGAGCGTCAGGCGTGCGGCGTTCCCCGCCGCCGCCGGAGGAAGGCGCTGGGCAGAGCGGGCGAGAAGGGCCCGGGCCTCCGCGGCTGGAGAGGCCTGGCTCGCGTTCCCGCAGCAGCAGGGGGATCCCCGGGAAGGAAGACGCAGGCGTTCTCCGTGTTAACGTTTTCCTTGTGGGCAGCGCTGCTCTGCCTGCCCCCCTGGGTGCAGAGGGCCGGGGCGAGTGGGTGCCAGCGCTGCCCCGAGGGGCCCCCCTGGCCCCGGGCCTGGCTCCCGGGAGCGCGGCAGGGCCCGTGCCCGGCGGGGCTTGGTTCCGAGGTGCTGAGAGCCGCTGGCCCGTGCTGGGTGGGAAGCTCACCGCTCCTCAGCACCGTTCCTTTCCGTGGTGGCTGGCGTTACTGTTTCTGCCTCGCCCAGGAACTTCTCGCAGACTTCTGTGTCACGTTTCCTTCGTGCCGAGTTAGTTTCAATATGCCGCTTCAGCTGTGTCTCGCTTTCTGAAGCTGTAGCGCTATTAGTAAAAGATTTTTAGGGAAACGTAGCTTTAATTAACTTACAGAGGATTTACTGGCACGTGAACTGACGTGGACTGTCCTCTGGTAGGAACCTGCTCGGCCTGGCAGTCGGTTTCTGCATGGGGGATTGGCACCTTTAAGCTGCCGCGGTGTGTAGTTGGCCTCTCTGGCTGCATTTGTAGAAAAAGACTTAATGTGGAAATTAGTGGTTCACCTGGTGTAGCGTGCCTAAAGCTGGGACAACATTCGTTTATTCTGGTCTTATGATTACTAGATGGCCCTTAACTATGTAATCTACCAAGTGGAAAATGGTGAGAGGCAGTAAATACTCTTACGTGAAAGTTCTCTAGTAATTCAACCCATCTGAGTGTTTGGGATTTATTGCTTTGTTTTGAAAGTGACCAAGTAGAAAAATAGCTCCCTGTTTTTCTTCATATGGAAAGCTCTTGCACCCTCTTCCCCAGCCGCCCCCTGCTATCTCTACCCTTAAGAAAAAGAAAAGGGAATTTCTTACTGGTTTTTGTACTGAAAGTTAAATGTCCCACCAGCAGCAGTTAATGGGTCTTGTTGATGTCCGTTTGCTGTGTGTATATGTGACATCTGGAGACTCTATGCACAGGTCCTGCTGCCTGCGCAGGGGCTCCGAGTCCCTCTCCCTGGTAGTGCTCAGAGCCCACTGGAGAAGGCCGTGACAACTGGATCCAACCGTGCTCTGAATGGAACTTGGACTAGATGGGTCTTTCCATGTTTCATAGCCACTTAATTGTTTTGGGAGAACTTCAAAACTTTTCCCATAAACTGATGAGAACCTGAGCTGCAATAGAATAGAAGAGAAATCTGGTGCTTCCATACAGAAAAATGGGATGAGATTTGGTACTTCTGGTGGGGAAGGTAAAACTGTGTGTGTGGACAAACTCACAGGAGGATTGAAGGAAATATGGTAGAAGAAATGACTTTTTTTTGTTTGATTTTTGGTTTGGGTGTTGGGGGTTTTTTTTCCTTCTCCCTGTTCTGGCAGTTCAGTTCATTTTAAAAAGTTTATTGGACTGGGAGGCTTTCCCTGCCTCCTGTCCCTGCAGGGTTTCCTAAAAGAAGGAGAAAAGTGATATGAATGTAAAGTTGATTGATGTAAAATTGGTTGGTTTTTTTTTAACATCTCAAATCTGGAGTAAATGTATTTTGCATGCCAGTTAAGTGTTTTTAAAGTATTTATGTAAAACCATTTTCTATTTTTGGACATTTGACTTGTTTATTTAGAGACTGCTTTTAAGGTGTAATGAATATAGGTTACTGTTAGGGAGGGTGTTGGTTGTACGCATCTCATGATTAACAGAAGTCTGTTGATATACTCAATTTCATCAGCTTTCTTTTTCCAGGTTTCTTGCATGCTATAAAGAGAAAATCCCATCCTGTGTTCCTGTAGATAAATGTTTAGGAAATATGACAACTTTATTAAATGGTTTTCAAACTTTTATTTTCAAGTTCATCTTGGCAGGTTCAGTGTTTTTCATTTTTTTGAAGCTTTATATAATGGTGACTTTTAAACCAGGAAGTATGAATCTTGGGTGGGGTTTGGTGGGGTTTTTTGTTAGCTTGGTAGAGTTTATGTTGGTGGTTTTTTTTTTTTGCTATAATTCATTGGGTAGGTTTGTGCAGTGAACGTTGCTGACTGCTCCAGCTTTGTCTGCAATAGTGTGGGTTAGCGAAGTGTACTTTTGCCATGCTGGGGGAGATGAGGTAGCGGTACAGCATTTACGTGGGGGTGGTTAAATTCCCAGCTGTGGACCCGTCTTCTGTGGGAGCTGATGTCTTGATGGGGACAAGGGTATGCTGTTTTGTAGGGGTATGAATGAGAAACTGGGTTTTCTGGTATTGGAAAGCTAAGATTTCACAGTTAGTGAAGTGATCCAAGTGTGGTCAGTTAAAAGCATTTAAACAGTACTTCCTGATACCTCATTCAGAACATGTACTGAAACATTTGGGTCCTGTTATGCAATGTTGTGATGAGTGTTTCCTTTCTGCTTATTAAAATATTGCATAAATTTCAACACTTCTTACCAGTGGACTGAAGAAATGGATATGGCAACAGTGGGCGTATAGAAAAGCTTAAAGTTAAGATGTTTTAGTGGAAAACTAGTTTTATTTGTATCTTAGTTCAGAGTTAAACCATTAAAACTTACCTGCAAAATAATTAGGTTTACTACTTTTTAGTGTTACAGAAAAGCTCAACCAAAATGCTGTGGTATATGTTTTTGCCAGACCTCTGTGTCCCTTGTATTAAGATTTCTCTGGAGTGAAGTTTGCGTCAAGCAGACCCAGTTGGCTTCTAGTCTGCAAAGCTGTTAAGTTTAATCTTGTTCCAGTTTAATTTTAATGTCATGGATTGAAATTATATGCATGGCCATTTTTCTTTTTTGCGAAGAGTTGGATTTGGAGCGAAAGCAAAATGGCTCGAGGACGCAAGAGCAATAGCATCAAACAGAGCGACTTCACTAACAGCACCAATCCTCAGGATTTAGAGAGAAGACTTTTTGTCGGCAATTTGCCCACAGACCACATGAGTCGTGAAGAAATGGAAGAGATATTTTCAAAATATGGCAAAATCAGGGGTTAGTATATTATCTTATGCCTTTTTGTGGCTGGGAATTCAGTGAGAAATATAACTTTCATGCTTGTCAAATGCTATTTGATGACGATGAGAGGAGTGACTAATGTTCCTAAAAAGTGACCTTTTAATGATAATTTTCTCTGCCTGATTTTCTCTGAAAAAGCGATTCCTTCAGTACAGCTGAAACGTAATGCGTATATATGAGCTATGTTTTAGCTTTTGGGGTTGCTGTGTGATGTTACAATACTCTTTCAAGTTACTTCCTAGTCTTTTAATCAAACCTTGGTCACTTCATGGGCTGTATCTTGGTCACTGCCTTGTCGGAAGGAAGTCGATCTACAAAATGCATTTCAGAGTCTTTAAGCTCTGCATTTTGATCCTGGTAGATTTGATTTTCTCAGGAAACTTGCATAGTCGTTTCTGGGTAGAGCCCCTTTGCTTGTTCATCTGGTGGGGTTACATGATGGCCTGGGTGTGGGTTAGTACTGTCCCTTAGTTGTAACCGGTCTTGCCCTGCTGTTAACTTTTCCAGCCCTCAGCATGTACCATGGCTATGGGTTCGTGCAGTATGACCGTCTAGAAGATGTCCAGGCCGCTCTGGACGGTGAGAAGGGTCGCCTTTATAAAGGGTATAGATTAGGTAAGGAAAACTGATCCGTGCTCTCCTACTGACCCCAGCATGCATTCTGGTAGAAAGAGGGCTTTTGTTTTAAAGCTCTCTGGAAAGATCACTATGTGGAACTTGCCTGATGTTAGTCTAAAATCACTTTTACTGGGTATGTATTTGCCTTCCGAGTTATTTGCTGTAAGTGCTGTGTGGTTCATCTGCAGTGTGGTTCATCTTGCTACCTAGGTGTTACTCTGAACTCATTTTTATGTGTTAAGTGTTTGAAAAACTCTATTACCCTGTGTAAGAAACTGTTCAACATGTAAGCCCTAGAAAGTGGTCGTTGAAACCTCATGCCTATAGTTTTAAAAACATTTGTCAACCAAGATTGGGCTTCATCTTGACAGGTTCAGAGGAATTGTTCACAGTACTTAGCGGCTTGTTAGATAAGTAATCTTAACTCGGGTTTTTTTGCATGTGTGAAAACAATCTGTAAGTGGTGCTATAAATACTAGGTGCTTTAAAAAGGCTGTTGTCATAAAGATGAAAATAATTCTGCTAAATGGGTTGGGAGCAAACTTAAACAGAAATGAATGGTTAGAAATCTAAGAGTAATCTATTAAATGCAAGCCAAAAAATTACTTTTGCAGTAAGCCTATGCCTCTTCGAAGAAACAGTTTTACTTAGAAACAAATGAAATGAGCAATAAATAATAACTTGTGGGAAGGTGTGTGTACAGTAACAAATATGAGCCTGAAGATGGAAATCGAGGCAAATAGGCAAGGAGGATAGAAGGATACAAGAAGAAATTATGGCAGCATTGTCCAACTCTAGACCTTAAATAGGAACAACTGCAGCTGTTTTAGAAGCTAAGGTGTAACTGTCTGATAAAATTTCAAACTGGAAAGGACCACCTAGTAGTCTTCAGTTAATGTTTCTGCTGTCTATTTTTGAAGAGGCAGAAAGTGTTTTTAATATAACTTCCTTTTCAGTAGCAAAACATAAGAGGTAAAACAGCAGCTACCAAAACTAGACCTCTCAAAAGAAATTAACGTCTATGAGGCTCAGTGAAATGAAGACCTGCCTGGGCTACTAATGTTGTTTTCCCGCAAGCCTTGGAAAACTAGGGAGTTTCCAGGGACCTAGCAGAGCACTGTAGATGTGCTGATGGGCAGTGTAAATGGGATGAACCTGGCGTCAGCCCCTGATAACAAAGGGATTCTTTCACCTGACACTCAGTGAGAAGGGAGTTAATTAATGCCAATCAAAATAAATCCTGTCAAACTTAACTTATTCTTATGATACTGCAAGCTTTATGGCTGAAAATAGTAGTGTTGATGTAAAAGACTCCTGTAAGATGTTTGATTTGATTAAGAAACTGGAACAATTAAAAACAACATAGGGTTAAGTGGATTTCAAATGAATCTCAGTGTAACATAGATGGAATTGCTCAGTGCTTTGAGTGGTGTTCTGGAAAAATTGATTCCTGGCCATACAGTGCTGTTATAAGTGACTTGGAAAGAAGACACACAATCATGTGTTAAAAAGAGAATGAAATAATGAAGATTGAGTCACTGATGGTGAAATGACCTGGACTTCTTCCTAAGCTGGATGCAGGCAGAACTGAGCTTTCAGTAAAGCCAAAAGGGAAGATCTGCACCCAGCGAGAGTGCTTTTGTCATGCTTAGCTGTACAGAACACATATTTTTAAGTAGGGAGGTTTTGGTACCTGTGGGTTTTTGCTGCTGGAATACTGTGTTCAGTTCTGGTATGCCTGGTTCAAAAAGGATAATGCTAAATGGGAGAAGCTTCAGAAAAACCTGAAGAAGGCTTAAAGAGTTGAAGAATGAGCCGTAGCAAAAGCCTCAAGATAAAGGAGTGATGTGATCTGTGTGTTAGACAGACCTGGAGATAAGTGAGTTTTAATCTAGTAGGCATAGGTATGACAAGTCCTTAAATGGAAATAAATAGTTTTCTTTAGCAGCAAAGTAATTTACTTCTGGAATAATTTATTGGAGCTTTGGTGGTTTCCGTGCTCTGAAGACTTAAATTGGAATTGGATGTTTTGCTAAAAGATAAGCTCTAGTTCAATGCCACTGCTGCACTTGAGATAGGAATGTGATTCAAGAAACTCTTATCACCTGTGTTTATTCAGAAAGTTACACTGTATGATTACAGTGACCCTGTCATCTCAAAATCCTACAGGACAGAAGACTTTTTTTCCTTGGAAGTTTTGTCAGTGTTCAAATACTTAACGTGTAAATGCTGTTGGCATTAAATAAAATGTTATTAAATCTGTTCCTTTTGCACAAGAAAAGGATCCCTGTCAAAGGTGTTTTTTCTTGTAGTAAGATATTTTTGTTCAGATTTAAATACTTTTTTATCTGAAAGAAATGTATGGTATTGAGTGTAAAAATCATAATAGGTTTCTGCAATGGCATCTTAAAACAGAAAATAAAAATAATCTTAAACCAAAGAAAGCAGATAGTGTCTTGCTTAAAGTAACACTTGACTTTAAAAGGGGAAAAAAATTCTCAACTAAAAAAATAAATGCAAGGAGAACAGTTGCTTCAGTTATTTTGAGTATTAAATATGATTGCTAATAACACAATAAGGTAAAAGGCTTTGGGAGAGTTTAGCTCCTGTGTTGCATTATACTAATACTTCCACAAATGCATAGAAGTGTTTTCATATCTTTAATGAGTAAAACCATGTAGGGAATAAATGTCCATCAAATTTAGTTTGTGACTGTTGTGGTTTAACCCCAGCTGGCAACCAAGCCCCGTGCAGCTGCTTGCTCACTCCCCTCACAGTGGGCTGGGGGAGAATTGGAAGAGTAGAAGTGAGAGAACTCGTGGGTTGAGGTAAAGACAGTTTAATAGGTAAAGCAAAAGCTGTGCAAGCAAGCAAAGCAAAACAAGGAATTCGTTCACTGCTTCGATCAGCAGGCATGTGTTCAGTGATCTCCAGGTAGCAGGGCTCTGTCGTCTAATGGTTACTTGGGAAGATGAACATCCCCTCTTCTTCCTTCTTCCCCCAGCTTTATATGCTGAGCATGATGTCATACATTCTGGAAAATGCCTTAGCTCAGTTGGGCTCAGCTGTCCCAGCTGTGTCCCTGGTCTGGGCATCTTGTGCAGCCCCAGCCTGCTTCCTGGTGGGCTGGTGAGAGAAGCGGAAAAGGCCTTTACTCTGTGTAAGCACTGCTCAGCCATAACTAACACATCCCTATTATGAACAATGTTTTTAGCACAAATCCAAACGTTAGCCCCATACTAGCTACTATGAAGAAAATTAACTGTATCCCAGCCAAAACCAGCACCGTGACAATAGACAATGCAGCTGTATTTGATCCTGGAGAGAATGCTTTGCGGTCCTGTGAATGTTGTTATGCTGCATTTGTAGTTAATGTTCAGATTGCACTTGCTTCTCTCCCCCTGCAAAAAAGAGAGAAGGTGCTGCTTCTCGACTGACAACAAGAACAAAAATTAGAACTAATCCCTTAATTCTAATTTTAGTCTTGAAAGTAATGAAGGATAGTTTGGGAAGGTACAGAAGATGTTAAGCCTAAGTCTGCCTAAAGACACTGTGGCATGTTTATTCTCTTGCAAGAGCTTTGAAAGTAGTTAATGTAAATAACTAATAAGAAATTTTAATTGTCAGTAGATTCTCAGAGAGCAGATAGGACCTAGGTTTGTTTTGTTCTTTTCCTTAAAGAGCTCTCAGAATAAGACATCTGAAGTAATTTCTGTTTGTTCTTATCCACCTCAAGTACATTATTTCATCCTCAATCAGCTGTTACAGAAGGCTTTGTTTCTTCACAGTAGAGCAGTATGGGTCCGTGCCAGTTCTGGGCAACTTCACTTTTTCTGGTTGAGGACAAGACTGTTTCTTCAGCTCTCTTACTTCTTTGTATTTCACTTCATGGTGTTTTTCATGGAGATGCTCAGAAGCCAACCAGTTTTCAAATTTCTGATCTGTTCCATCAGTTTGCATCATGTTAACAGTGGTGTTTTGAACGCACTGTGTTGACTTCATAAGGAGCTTGTGCTTCGTGCTCCTTGGATCCCATTTCCTCAGTGGTGGAGGCTGTACAACTTAACGCTGCAGCAGTCCCTTGGAAGGCAGTTGCATGTGCCACTTGAGAACCCTTGGATTATTTTCAACAAGGGTAGCGGCATACTCCATTGAACAGGACTGGCTGTGAACTTAAGACTGTGCTGGCCATCAGCTTCCTTTCTCAGAGGTTTTCAGACTCTGCTTTTTCTCCTAGAGTCCATGAGTTGCTTTCTGCTCGCTCATAGACTGCAGAAGAAAGAGGTTCTCTTATGGAATGAAGAGTCTGGATGTAGGCCTGAACCTAAAAGGTTAAAACTTCACCCAAGCTGTCCTCCCTATTTTGAAGTCAGAGAAATCCATGAAAATTTCATTACGTTGTACTATATAAACTTAATAAAAAATTGTCAAAGTGACAATGTCTCTCTGCTGAATGGATTTTCTTGCACCTTCTGGATGATGTTGAGCTTAAGTTGCTTTCGTTTGAATTGTGCTGATGATCTTTTTTTTGTTCCATAGCATTGAACAGATGGGTTGATTATTCTTTACAGATATTAAGAAAGCAGTGGAAAGAAGAAATATGAATAAGGCTTCATCAAGGTCCAGTCCGGCACGAAGGTAAAGTACCTGGAAGCAGTGAGTTATACTAGGAAGGTCAGGCTTCTAGGGCATGAGCCCAGCGGCCTGTGCTAAATGTCTGTGTCTCTTCCCTACCGCCACCTCCCCAGTCAAACGGAGATGCTCAAGCGAGACAGTCAGGACATGGCCGCTCCACCGCCAAGAGCCCTTCTGGCACTGACACCTCAGGAGGCACGAGGGAAACCTCGTGTCTGCTGCTGTTACTACAGCTAAGCATTATGTTTTGCAGCACAGGTTGTAAGAGACTTGTGAGGAAGAATACACCTGATGTTTGCTCCTGCCTCAAGTATTGGAGAAGCCGAGGCATATCTAGAGAACGCCGAGGGGCTGTAACACTCCCAGTGCCACGCTACAGAGGACTTCGGGATCTTGCCTCTTCTGACGTCAAAAGCTTCCAGTGCTGAAATGAGTCTGGAAAAGAGCATGTGAGCGAAGCACAAGGCAGAGCAAATATCTCTATTGCACTGTGTCCTGCTTGCCGGTGTGCTTGTGTTGTCAGTACCTGCAACCAGTCCCCTTCTGTGCGGTTAGAGTGATGTGTACCTTCCCACCTCTCGGTAGGCACAGCGTGTGCAGCGCCTGCATATCTTCTGTGTGTGAAGTTACAGGCAAGTGGAGAAGACACAGACTGTCCAGTCACAGGAAGGCGACTTCAGTTTTCTTTCCATGGCATTACTAGGAAGCGCACAAAGACGTGCTGTGGTTATAGTTTGGTATAAGGCATGCATCTTCTATGCCTATACTGTAAAGCTTTCCACACAAAGGAGTGTTGCTTGTTGGACTTGAAGGTAATGAAGCTGTCACGTGTCTGCTCTGCTCTACTAACTTGACCTGTTAAGTTACTAAAAACAAGGAAAAAGTGCAAGACGTCTACCACCAAAAAAACAGAGAATGAGTAGCTGCAGTTCTTGGCATCTAGGTCTTTTGTATGTGCTACACTTGCCCTGCACAGGGCCAAATGCACTTGCATAGACCAGCACATGGGTGTCAGGCCCCAGAAACGCTTCGGGCACACAGCTGGTGGTTCCCAGTACAAATGTGGCAAGCCTTGCGCCTGGGCAGTGTCAGGTGTGCTCAGTGCTGGCATGAGGACCCCAAGAACATTGCAAGTATATGAGCAGCAGGCACTGATGGCACATCTTTGGCCTCAGTGGCACCACGGGTGCATAACGCTGAAGGCACCGGGCAGCACTGTGGGTATGAGAGGCAGGCACCTATGCCATGGGCATTGGTCCTCGGACCACGCTGCAGAGGGACGAGCAGCAGGTACTGATGCCGTGGGCATTGGGACCTGTGTCATCCTGCACGTGTGCAAGAGCAGATGCCCATGTCACGGGCCCTAAGGAGCACCGGAGGCGAGTGAGCTGTGGGCAGTGGTGCAGGACTGGACTACCGCCCCGGCTGCCGAAGGCTTTGGTGCCACTGTGACAGACACTGGATTCCAGCTGGCACTGCAGACACCGTGGCCGTCCCATGTCACTAGCACCAGGTCCCAAGCAGCACCATGGGCACGGGTGGTGATGAGGTCATGGGCATCAAGTCCTTGGCACAGCTGCGGATGATGGACTCTGGACGACGCTGCAGGCATGCGAACGATGGCTGCTGATGCCGGCGTGCAGTCTCGCATGCTGTGCTGCAGGCAGCGGTGCTGGGCCAGCAGTACTGAGTGCTGAGCAGGTGCGGGCAGCGGTGCTGATGCTGCAGGAGCCAGGCCATGGTGACAGAGGTGCAGAAGCAGAAGGCTGCTGTGCCTTTGTGCTGCTGCCTCTCTGCAAGCAGCAGGGCAGCGATGAAGGTGCAAGAGCAGAGGGGACCCGCGCCACGTCTATAATTCGTTGCAGTTGTGCATTGTTCGTTCCAGATCTTTTTCTCTCTGCAGATCATGAGTGTGGCCTGTTCTGGTCACCCCCACTCCAGCTGGAATAAATGTCATATGCCAAACAATTACACTGCATCTGGCTGTTTTGCTATATAGTCTTACAGCTACAGAAAGATCAGTTACTCAATATCCATTAGAGCAAATCGGAAGATTCCCCTGAGCTTCTGCCATTGTTCATTGTAGGCTGGGGGGAAGGGGGCGATGACGTGTATCTCATGGGATGTGGTTTCAATACAGGTCACAAACAAAAAGCAGATTTGTGTGTCCAGGAGGCTGAGGGAGTTTACACTTGTTTGTGTGCAAATACAGTGTTTCTTTTACAGGAGAAGGCTATCTCTGCTCTTGGTGGCAACTCTGTAGTTTGTCCCAAGATCTGTTTTGTATCTGACATAAAAATAGAGAATGCCAGTGCTCCTGTGTATCCCCCAGCACAGCTGGGTGTCTAACCACCAAAGTCCATGCACAGACTGCACATCCGTCTCGTTACTGTCCGCTCTACCTGACACTGAACTTGGGCACATCTGACTTGCTGCTCCCGCTCTTCTCTCCAGGTGACTATTACGTGAATGCACTGTAGTGGAAGCTGACTTATGTTCCACATATTTTTCATAAACTAGATTAGGCTGATAGAGGACTCTAAAAGTCTGTCAAGTTTGGGAAATAAAAAGATTCAAAAAGCTGGGGTTTTTCCCTGATGGTTGTCAGTATCTTGGGGAAAGAACATTCCAAACACTTGAAGCTCTGTAGTTTCCCTGCAAGATTTTTCTTATGTTTGGCTTAGACAACAGTGAAGTTATGTTTTTTTTCTCTGGAAAACAAAATATGACCTGGAAAAAATGCAGCTGTTTTGGGAAAAGATGAAGACTGGAACATTATTCTTCCTTGCTTCTGAAGACAGTGCAGTACAAAGTCTGAATGAGATGGATCATTCAGATATGACAGAGAAGCCTGTTGCTGCTGAGGATGCGGTGCTGGTTGGGTTTAGTACCCTCTTAACATGGGACATTGTAAATCTAAGACTGGCTTTCTACGGAAACTATCCCTTCAAATCCAGGACACAGTGGTAGCTATCATTGCTTTCTGCTAGCAGCACAAACCCAACCACAACATGGAACCTGCAGTGTCTTTGGTCACAACAAGCTCCTTTTTTAAGCACATGCCAATAACAAATTATTTCAGGTATTCTGCTGTCATTGACTAGTGAATTTAATGGATCCCTTGAATGCTCCTGGCTATTGCATATTTGTGGGTATTAGGCTACAGCACCTTGAATTCTTTCAAAGAATTTGCAAAAACGTGTTTGATAGGTGATCTGTGGCTGACATTGGAGGCTGGAGGCCTTGAAATGGTGGTTTATGAGGTGCCTGTTCGCTTCTTCCACAGGTGCTCTACAGTTGTAGCGGTGCTCCATTAAGGAGCTTTCTGGGTCTTGTTTGGCTGTGATAAACATTAGAATTAAGAAGCTTCTCCAGGCTGCTTCAATAAATATGTTTTTTGGGCAATTCTTGCTGTTGTGGGATAGGAGGGAGGATTCAGCTGCTGAGAGAAGGGTCACTTTGGCACCTCAGGTAAGAGATCTAGGGGTAACCGTACTCATATCATTATCAGTCTAATGGAATTTCCCTGGTGTTTTCTTTAGAGAGCCGTATGCCTATGGGGATGGCCGAGATGCCAGACGTGACCGCTCCCCTCTTCGGGGGAGCCCACGGAGAGACCCCAGAGACGGCAGGGATGGTAGAAACGGGCGGGATTCCAGAGACACTCGAGACATTCGAGCTAGAGACATGCGCGACGCCAGAGACCACAGGGACCCACGGGACCTGCGAGACCCACGGGATATCAGGGATCCAAGAGACTTGCGGGACCCTCGTGATGTTAGAGATCTTCGTGACCCACGGGAGCCGCTGTATGATCGATACAGGGATCCACGGGATATGAGAAATCCACGAGATGTGAGGGATCCACGGGATATGAGGGATCCGTGGGATATGAGAGACCCTCGGGACCCTTTGTACAGGTAATCTCCGTGGGGTTGTGTTTGCCAACACGTTTTTATGGCATTCTTGCCTCAATGGCTGCACTGGTTTGTGTGGTGTCTGGCATTTAAGATAAGGAAATTGCTCCAGCTGGGGACAGTTGGGTGCCTCCTTTGTGTCTTGTGGGGAGTGGGTGGGTACTTCAGAAATTAAACTTGAGGAAGGTCTGTGTGTGATGCATTGGCCAAAGTTACTGCCTGAGATTGTGCTGGAGCATGGAAACCCTTGCTGCTTCTGTAAATGTTGCAGACGAGATGAAGCTTATGACCGTTACCTTCGCCTTGAAGACTACTATCGGCGGAAGGATGACTCTTACTATGACCGTTACAAAGAGCATTTTGACAGAGCGCCAGTGAATTCAGAAGGTGAGCACCTGTAACATTTTAATGGGCAGATTCACATCCTCCCTCTGGGAGGATGTGGGAGATGCCTGCGGTGCTGAGTGTGTTGCATTCTGTGGTGCTCCGAGGAGGTCCAAAGGGCATTATTTGTTCTGTCCCTGTGTCTTGCTTTCAGACCGTCTAAAGCGTGAGGAGCGGCGCCGAGAGGAGCTGTACCGTCAGTACTATGAGGAAATCAAGAGACGTTTTGATGCAGAGAGACCTGTGGATTGTTCTGTGATAGTGGTGAATAAACAGACAAAGTAAGAAAATAGTTATGACCAATTTTATTATTGCGTGGTAGAAGAAAATGGAACTAAACTTAGTCCTGCCTTGAGGCTGTTTGTCTTACAGGTTGCTCTTGAGGAATGTGGCTTTACACCCCTCAGAAATCTACAGCTCCTGTTGCTGTTCTGGGAATATATGTTGATGAGATGGAGAAATGTTGTATCTTGTGCTTTACTTTTATTTCCTTCTTGTCACCTATCACTATACGTTCTCCTGATACTTTTGTACCTACTCTTCGTATCAGCCTACTGTCATAACAGGTTATAGTGGCCTGTACTTGTTATTCATGGGTTGAATAATGTGGAGCTTACTATTATATGCCAACCAGCAGATAGCACAGAGCAGTTGTCAGGGTGGAGTCCTGGGGGTGTTCGTTTCAGAGCTCCTATCAGATTAGTTACTAGGCCAGATACTAGTTGTTACCGTTAATCCAACATGCAAGAAATATAAAATCACTGCTGAAAGTAGTCATGAATGATATCAAAAGCATGTGTAAGTAGTAATCAGGGCAATCTCACTTGGCAGTCTGAACACTTACTGAGCTAACAGGGCGGGCGCTGTATTGGGAACAGGGAGGTACACCTATGCCTGGTACAGTGGGAGGGAGGCTGTGGTGGTGGCGGCGTCAGTCTGATGTCTGTATCTTTACAAATAAATATATTGCAGAAGAGCAAATATGTAAATAAATCCTAGATCTGGCTTTTGGAGTCTGAAGAAAATGTTTGTCAAGGGGAAATTTAAAGCTCTGTCTCCTTAGCCCTTTGGAAGAAAGACCAAGAGTTGCTTTTATTTAACTTTGCTATATATCTGTGAGGCAGGAGAGAGCTGGCACTGATCTGGTGGTAGAATACAGAACAGGAAATTGGAACAAGGGAAGCAGTGAAACTAGGAATAAACTTCTGTGGTTTTCTTTTAATGGAGTTGACTACCTACTGGAACAAATCTTGAAAGGAAATTTTAGATTCTTTATTCCTTGGTGACTAAAAGTCTTTGGAAGATACTCTAATAGACCACAAGTTACTGTACTTGATACAGGGAGAATTTTTTTGTGCAAGAGGATAAGCTTAATATCCTAAGGATTGTTTTGGTCTGTAACAGCTACAAACCTTAAGAGCTGGAGCATGTTAATAAATCTTGGGTATTGAAGCGTTGATGTCACCTGCTATAGACCTGTTGAAAGATGACTCCCAAATGACTTAGATACACTATCGGCATAACTTCAAAATACTTAAAAAGGCAGTTGGTGGGGGCAACAGTTTTAGTTGCAATGCAAAACAATGTTTGCATCCAAGGACGATAAATTGAACCTCTTTCCAAAAGTGTGGGTGCACACAGACTAAATTTCTCAGAATGCATATGCAGTCAGTATTGCAGTTTTCAGTATAGTAAGCTTAAAAAAAGACTTGAAAACTTTAAGCTCAGCCATGTGAGCTATGGTTTGTGCTTGGAATGGGAAGTCTGCAGGACAGTGGGTACAGGAACAGTAGATCCATAGATGCTGTGATGATACTGGGTTAGAGCAGAAAGCAGCTAGTAGAACAAAAAAGCAAGACAATAAGGAATAAGGTGCATTTTAACAGTTAAAATACTGAATGTAGCACAAGTAACTGACTTCTGTAGGGTGGCTGCTCTGCTGTGTACCCCTTAGATCTCTGCAGGCATAAATTACCTCATTTAATGAGTTCAGTTTAAACACATTTGTATGTAAACAAATTTATAATAGTGTAAATCCCTTTGCAAACACTCTTTTTCTCAGCTAAGCTAAGGCTTGATTTGTAATTTATTTCAGTTAAACTGAAATGACTGATTCAGATCAAAATAAGGGCTTTTATATTATTGTAATGAGATTGCTTTAATACTGTCCTGTTAAACATTATGAAGTTTGGCAAGCCATCAGAAAAGCAAATCTAAGATGACGGAGAGGGTGAATGTGCCAGGGTTTCTGTTTCTGTATGTGACTGACTTGTTAAACTTTGCTGGCTTTGCTTTGTGGTAGGGAGTACGCGGAGTCAGTGGGGCGGAAGGTGCGGGATCTGGGCATGGTAGTGGACCTGATCTTCCTCAACACAGAGATGTCACTGACGCAAGCCTTGGACGATGTGAGCAGAGGAGGGTCTCCTTTCGCCATTGTCATCACCCAGCAGCATCAAGTTCACCGCTCTTGCACTGTTAACATCATGTTTGGCACCCCACAAGGTACTGAGGTCTCAGTAGGCTATGTAGCTCTGTGGTCACTCTGAACCGCCCAAAGTGCTTCTTTAGAACACTTTTCTTTAAAGCAGAATCACACAGGACAAAGTTCATCCTTGCTGTGACATAAGTAGTTATTAATAACTTGACACCGTGTCATAAATGTGAATATCATTATTTACAAGCTTCCGTAATACTTTATTTGTCCCTTGTCAAAAGGACTGTCTTAATTTCTGCCGAGAGGGAATCTCATCTGTGTTCTTAGCACCTAACGTCACCAGCCTTTGCATCTTGGGGCAGGTAATGACCCCAGCTCTAGAAATTACTGTATTGCCTTCGTAGTTTTCTAAGTAATACCAATCCAACATCAGTTTATCACTTGTTGCTCTCAAAGAGAGCATGTTTGGAATGTGGCGAATTACAGGGCAGATTTTAAAACCAAACGTGATTTAAGGAAAACAGAATAAGGATAGTGTATTTAGTCAAGGTAAAGATCTGATCATGAAACTGGGAAGAGTTATAAAAAGATAGAACTATAAAGTGATTGGGTGTACATGCTCCACCTTTTTAGTGCCATTTATACTTGGCACATCACTTTCCATCTCAGGGTGTGACTTGGTTGTTGTGAGGGTGGGTGTAGGTGTTAAAAAAAGTCTTGTCAGAATGTGCTCTTGGAAAGCAGTCCTTTGCTCTGCTCATAGGCCTGTTCACATACTGCAGCTGAGCTTTCAAAGGTTATTTCTGCCTTACTGTGTTCTCGGATAATGTTTTGTGAGGTTCATCTGGGAGGGTAAGCTTCTGAGTGCACAGTCACTGGTTTTTGTGTGCTTACTGACTGAAGAAGCCAGGTTTCTTTTCATATCAGATGCAGATGTGATAGGAGGGTTCCCTCATTTCCTGCAGAAATACAGCTCACGCTTTCACTGGGCTTTCTGCTGCCCTTCGTTTTAACTCCTTTCGTTTAACACCCGTCTTCTTCCCACCAAAGCTTCTCTACTGCATCTAATGGTGCATCAGATCTGATAAGAGCCCAGTCATTAGCTCATCCACAGCTCTTTCTAGAGATGAAATGTGCTCATTTGAACCGCACATGGCCACCTTTCCATTCACATTAGTTTCAGGGAACTCTTTCACAACTTGTGCGAAGAGTAATGTTAAAGTGAACCCCAGTTTCATGTTACAAGGCAAAAGGTGGCAGGATTTGATGTTCAGCAGGTGTGAGAAGTGCCCAGAACTTTGGGCACTTTTTGGAAAGTAAAGGCTATTTTGATCTTCCGCTTAAATCTGTGTTCAGGGGAATGTTTGCGTGTTTGCTTTGTGAGGTGGAAATAATGACCTCAAAAACTTTAAAAGGCAACTGCAAAAAACCCCCGAAACAATGTTGGAATCGACCATTATTCGTTGTATTACAGAAGAACTTGATTGCTGCTTATTGGCCCAGAATAGTAAACATAAGCAGCAACGTGACATCGAGCCAGGGCTTCTTTCCTCCCTGCCTCCTGCATATGCACTCACTATATTAAGGCCTTGGCAGTACAGAACCAAAAAGTATTGCCATCGCTGTCCTCCTCTGGGAGACTTTGCAGCCTTCGGAGAGCAAGTTTTGGATCTGCCCAAGGGTTTAGCAGTAGAATGGCTGGAACTGTCTCCTCTTGGAGCACAGAGAATTTATGTGAGAAGTAGAGGGAGCTGCTTTCCCTTTTAATTGGGTGAGAGGCAAAAGAGACATTCCTTGGGCTGATACGGTATCTTCTCAGAGCCCTTAGCCATGGAAGAAAAGGATGGCCTTGCTGTGTGATAGCCTTGAGCCTTCTCTTGGCCTAGGAAATTGAACTGTTACGGTGTGCCTAGGAAGCTTCCCAAGTCTACGCTTGCAATCCCAGAACGGTGCCTGCCTGCGGAATGAGATGTGCTTGTGCATGTGAGGCAAGGCACTTCCCGTTAACGTCACTTTGGTTTACTTACCGCGTTTCTTTTCCTTGTGCAGAACACCGCAACATGCCCCAAGCTGATGCCATGGTGCTGGTGGCGAGGAATTATGAGCGCTACAAAACAGAGTCACGGGAGAAGGAGCGTGAGGAAATCGCCCGGCAGGCTGCCAAGATGGCAGATGAAGCTGTTCTGCAGGAGCGGGAGCGCCCACCCCCCATGGAGGAGGGTGTCAGAGGAGGTCACCCTCCAGGGATTCAGACTCTCTTGAACCTGCTGGCTGACAATCGCTATCTAACTGCTGAGGAGACCGATAAAGTAATTAATTACTTGAGAGACCGGAAGGAGCGGTTACTGAGGGGAAGCACTGATTCTCTGCAGGGTAGGTTTCTCAGCCTCAGGCAAGGCTATTAATCATACGGTCTGTGCGCCCTCTGGGCTGGGACAGGAGAACAGACCTGGGATTGCAGAGGAGTCCTAGTGTCGTAATTTCCTCACACAGCGCCTCTTTTTATTGAGATGGATGTCTCCTTGGGAGTCCTGAGACCATTCAGGTCTTTCATGTGAAAGAACTTTTATACTGGATTCTCTCAGGGAAACCATGGGACTGCCATAACTGGTATGGCTGGTACACGAAAGACATCCGTTCTGCTGAGTGGTTCGGGTTCCCCAGAGCTGTGCAGCTCTCCTGTTCAGAGGGTGGGCATTCACTGACGCTTGTGTCTTTGGTAGCTGTTTCACTAGTTTTCTTCAGGTGCCCCTCAAGGGCATTTGCAGAGCTTTAACCCTCTTTCCTTTCTTTCCCAGCATCCATGTCAAGACAGTCTTTGGGGGCACCTTCAGGATCATCTCTGGGTAGTCAGTCCAGCCTTCCAAGCTCTCAGGCTCATCAGGGCTCACAGCCTCTGGTCTCTGCTCCTTCTGTTCCAGTGTCCTCTTCTAATCCTCAGCAGGAGCTTCAAGCAAAAATCCTCAGTCTCTTCAACAGCGGGGCAGCGGCAGCAGCAGCTGCTGCAGCAAACAGCAGTTCTACAGCCTCTGCGGGATCTTCGGGTGCCACTCCGAACCAGAACTTTGCTAACATGGCCAGCGGTCAGGCCCGGTCAGCACAGATGAGTGCTGGAAATTTAAACCAGGCTCAGCAGAGATTGCAGACTCCAAGCACGCAGCTTCCTGCTCTCCAAGGCACTTCAAGAAATGCAGGTCCAAGACCTGGAGCTCCTTCACAAGCTCAGTCACTCTATGGTCAACACCAAAATCGCCTCCCTGCGCCTGGCAATGTACCTGCTCAGAGGCCAGTATCTTCTGGTATCAACTTTGACAACCCTAGTGTACAGAAAGCCTTGGACACCCTTATCCAGAGTGGTCCTGCACTCTCCCACCTAGTGAGCCAAACCGTGGCCCAGGGGCGAGCAGGGTCCTCAGCCCAGCAACCTATGGGTTCCTACCAGCGACACTATTAAAGCTGAGCTGTCGGGCCCTTTCCCCTTCCCTTTGCCATTCCATACTTATAGCTGTTTAAAGAGTCTCCTGTCCTCAACACGGGACAAATGCCCCTGGATATGCATGTCCTCTCCACTTTGGTGACAGGTACCCCCAGTGGCATTGCTGCTGACTGTTGCTAGCCGCTGCCCTTCCTCACCTCGGTCTGGTTAGCAGTGTTTGGGGACAGACACTCTATTTTCCCAGCAGCACCATGTGCGAAGAGCTGCTTTGGATAATCGGTTGTTTTGTCCAGTCCCAGAAGCTGCTGGAATGACAGTCCCGCATCTCCTCACTCCCAGTAGCTCGTGCATCTTCACATTGCAAAGCAGTCTGGTCTCGCTGAATGGTCTTAGTATAGTTTTGGGTCAGTGGCTTTGAGGAAATAGGGGACTGAACAGAGCGGTACGCTGACTGGGCCTTCTTGGAGACCCACCTTTTTGGAATGGGCACTGTTTTTCTTTGGATTTCTTTTTTTATTTCTTTTTTTAATGGCATATAAGCCAGTTGGAAAGTACAGTGGTAGCACGAGCAGCTGAACTCATGAAGCACATGCCTGACCACTACTCAGTAACCCAGGACCGTGCCGCTTGGTCCTTCCGTAGCTGGACTGTCGTGTCCTGGCAGAGTGAGGCAGAGCAACGCTCCTCACCTTGCCCAGCTCATGGAAACTGGCAGCTTTGGTCTGAGTGCTGTGGCAGATCTGAAACACAAGAGCTTCCAGCCAGGGCAGAGATTTCAAATGGTCTGTCAGTTTTCCTACACCAAGTAGTCAGTATTAAGTTCAATCTGTTAAATTTGGCGTATAAATTTCCTTTTCCTATAATCTTGCTTTGGGCTGTTGGTTACTGTAGCCCAACAGCTCAGCCACAGCCACGCTGATGTGCTGCTGGCCCTCCCTTGGGAATACCTGCAGCCAGTTACCAGGTGGTGAATGTCTGCTCTCTGAAACTTCATCTCACTGTTGATTGGTGTTTTGTCCATCAAAGGTGGAGAGGCAGTGCCAAGATGCAATACTATAATTTTGTACATTTTTCCAACACTTCGGTAGCTGCAGCGGACAGTTGAGTGGAAAATCGGGCAGTGATTCTTCACCATGTTTTTAACCAGTGATATACTTTGATACCAGAACACAATACATCTCTTAACTATGTGGACCTCCCTATCACAGCCTTCTTAGAGTCTGTAGGCTTCCTGCAGAGGACCGAAAGAAACTAAGACAGCAGTGTTCTTGGGGGAGAGGATTTTCTTTGTCCCAGGTGGTTTGTGTTGTAGTATTTTTTTTCCTCTCTGTGCTGTTAACAAGACATTACTTTCTAATAAAAAGGCAGGAAAAGTATTTTGTTGTATTTTTGACACTTGACAGCTTGAGTACTACTGGAATCCATTATTCCACTGCATTTGCCATTGCTCTCTTCTTCCACGTAAGCTGGGTCAGACGTTGCCCATGGATGCTAAGCGGAGAGCGTATGAACCTTAATGTGACGCGCTGTGAGAACGTTGTAGTCTGTCTCAGTTTATAAGACTTCGAAGTACCTCAGCAGATACTTATTCTCGCACAGTGGACTTGGATGATCTCGGGCAGAGCAGCCCATGTGCCTGTTCGGGGACCCGTGCGCTGGAGCAGCGTGTGGCCAGGGCCGGCATCGGGAGGTCCGAAGCGTCTCCGGCTGCCGGTGGTGGGAGGGCAGGATGTGCCCTCGGGCCAGAGCGAGCTGGTCTGGCGTCTATGCTCGGTCTGGCGTCTATGCGGCAGTTGCTGTTAATTGTACGGCTGCTGTGTGAAGTTAGGGCTGGAAGTCCCGGTGCATTTAGCATAGGCCTTCCTTGACTTTATGCTGCTGTTACTAAACAACCTGAAATTGGATGGAAGTATGCCTGTTTCCATCTTTCCTCCTCTGGTCTCTTTTTGTTAGATCCCTTTCTCTGTCTCTGCAACCCTGCAGACAGGTAAAGCATCTTTGCTGGGGTGATCAGAAATTTGCGTGAGCTTAAACATGGGAACTGTGGCACTTGGGAGAGGCTGTTCCTCTCCTGATGTTTTGCTTCCTCTGCAATCTGCTGCTCCCTGTCAGGGCTCGCTCCTTGTTATGGAAATGGTAGCAGCCAAGTGCAAAATAGCTGTGGAGACCCTGGAAGCAAGTGAAAACTCCCCGTGCAAGTAGTGAAGGGTGTAATAAAATCTTTTATTGCATTTTGTGCAGACAGGAGTCTAGAAAAATGAATACAGTTAAAGCAGTAAAGCATTAACAGGGAGCATTCAACAGCTGAGGAGCCACTCCTCCATTAATACCTGCACAGAGAACACAGGGTCTGTACTGAGGCGGCCTAATGCACAATACTGAAACACAGAAATTAAACACAAGCCTAATACTCTTTTTTTTTTTTGGTTTGCAACCTGTTTTATTTACAAGGTTTTAAACTTAATTGCATTGCTCTGCACACAGATTCTCTAAAACACAAAGCATACTAGGTCACTACGTGTCTATTGAAATATTGCACTCGAATAAAAGTCACTTGAATGGACGCAGAACATCTAGCTACAGTGATTAAAAGATTATTGAATGAACTGACTTTGTGGTAACATTCATAACAAATATATTGCACATGTAGCACAGAAAGTGTTGTAACCAGCAAATCTCAGACCTTTTGGTCTCTCTGCTAGTTTTTAGTCCTGCTACACAGAGGAGGGTCTTGACTCTTCTAGTGCAACTCTTACCCTTGTGCAGTATCTAGTCCTTCCTCTCGTCCAGCCACGGACCAACACCCACTCGGGCTGGATGCTGCCTGTGCCTCCTCTAAGTGCTGTCTTGTGGCTTGTTGCCTGTACCGTGTGGTGGCTGCAGCAATGTGAGCTGCCGCCTCCTGCTGCTCCTGCTCCTGCTGCTGCTGCTGCTGCTGCTGCTGCTGCTGCGCGCGGGGGCCTGTGCCGGCCCAGCTGACAGGGATAGGGCAGCTCCCTGCTCAAGGCTCCCGCAGCAGGAACTGGAGCATACGCCATCGCCGGCCCGGTGCTACGTGCTGGCCGAGCACGGCTGTGGGTATGCTGCTCCCCACCTGCTGTGGGCCATCCCGGTGGGTCGTGTCTGCTCAGCGCTGCTCCCGGCAGCAGCCTGCCTGCGAAACAAACTTGGGGGTCAAGACCTTCCTGTCTGGAACAAAAACCGAAAGGTGTCTGCGCATGTGCCAAGGAGGAACTTGCATGTCTACCAGAGGAGGACACTGTCTTCACCAAGGTGGAACGGCAGAAGGGTGCTCCATGGGGAAACTGAACACTCACAGAGGCCAAACGTGCAGGGCTGGGTTTGTAAACTAACATGCAGTGCTGTCTGCTAAAACTGGCCCTCTCCAGCCAACGGCGAGTGAGAACTCGCTGTGGAAACCAGCACCTTTCTTGCCACAGCCAAATTTTGCCTGGCGGGGGTGTTGAAGCAGTCCCTGGCTCTGTCTAGAGCTGTGCCCCTGCTCTTGCTGGAGGATGAGGAAGGGGAACACCTTTTTTCAGCAGTAGTGATGGAACGAGCTTGCCCTCCTGCTCCCTGGGGGAGCTGGGACCGCGGCTTTACTGTCGGGTTGAAGTGGTGCTGAGGGGGAATGGGATCCACTGGTGATGCTGGGGAGACAACGAAGAAAACCTCTCAGTGGAGAAGCATGCCCTGGCCTGCTGTCACCGCTGCTCTGCAGGCCGTCATTCCCTGCTACCCTGTACCTGCAGCCGAAGGAAGAGCTCCTTCTGACACTGCTGAGGGTAGATGCTGTCTGTGGCCTCAGCAGAGGCAAGCGCTGGCAGCTGCTGCTGCGCGTAACCTGCCTCTGCAGTCGGGTCCTCGGTGCTGACCCGCTCCACGTGCCGGGGCAGGAGGGGACCAGGCTCGCTGCTGCAGGACGGAGCCCACAGCTGCAGGCCCAGCGGCGCGGCCAGGCAATAGCCAAGCTGTAATTAGCGGGTGACTGCAGGGAGCCGGGTGGCATCTTTTGAAGAGGCAGAGCAGCTGGCAAGCTTTCTAGGCCCAACAAGCGTGGTGCTAGCACATGAGATGAGTGGGCAGGCTGCTGTTCATGCCCCCCCCATTGCTGCAGAAGTGCCTCAAATAATTTTGGGAGGCTGGAAACAGCACGTGAGTTTGTGTGTGGTGGTGCAGGACCAGCTCCAAGGGGCAGAGCAGCTAGACACTGGCATATCCTGGTTCCTGGGGGGCTGCCCTTCCCAAAGCTAAAGGAACTTTTCACTTGCAGACAGCAGCCTGCTCTTCCAACAGCTCCACGAGCGGCTGAGGCAGTGGCAGGACCAGAGAGTGCTGCCATGTGCATCTGCACCATTCATCAGCCCTGTGCTGATGAATGCATTCATCACTCCTCTCCTGTGCTGAAACCAGGTCTTAGCTCACCCTGACAGTCACCTCCTGTAAATGCTGAGCTCACCATGCCCTTGGGACTAGCTTCCACATCGGCGTCTGCGACACAGACCGATGCAGCCATGCAGGTAGCTGAGCTACCATGCCAGAAAGTCTGGCTGGGGCTGGGGCTGCTGCTGGAGAGAAGGGAGGCACTTTGGGAGAGATGGAAATGTAGGAGCAAGATATGAGCAGGCACAGATGTGCAGCTGGGGCTTGGTTTTGGTCTGGGAGTGTGTCCAAGTAGTATCTTCACGCAAAAAAAAAAAAAAAAAACAAGCCACCCACTGCTTTTTATCCAAGCAGCCCCAAATAGCTTTGGCCTGGACCTGGAGTAGAGGAGTCCTGCAGAGGGAGCGGGGATGGAGTCTGGTGCAGAGAGAGTTTCCTGCGCTCAGGCAGGCAGGAGCCGAGGGCTGCAGCCGCTCTCGGCAGGCAGGAGGGACGGGCAGGCTGGGGGCTGGATGCTGGGACCAGCCAGGGCGGCCTGTGCCGGGCAGGAGGCAGCTGCTGCCAGGCCACCCGTGGGGATGCTGCGGCAGCACCCGCTCCCTCTGCGCCGGCCGGGGGGCTGCGGGTCGCGCGGCACCTGCTGCGGCGCGGGGCAGCATTGGGGAGCGGTTTGGGGGGGGCCAAGGAGGCGAGTGCTTCAGCGCGGGGGCTCAGCTCTGGCCAGGGGACAGAGCGCTGCCGCTTCGGGCCAGGCTGGAGCAAAGCAGCCAGCACTGCTGGGAGAGGGCGACTCTTAGCAGGCTGCACTTCGAGTGGAAGCTCAAATCTGCTGTGAAACAAGTTCAGAAAAGTCTGTGACTTCTTTTCCCTGAAAACTCTTAAGAAGCTAAATTGAGAAGAGAATGAACCTGTGACCTGGCCCTTTCCCAGGGGCTGCCGGTGGCCGGGGACGGCTGCAGCCGTCACCACCGCTCCAGAGCACTTGGGGCGACGGATGGGCGCCCGTTTTGTGCAGGAGCAGCCCATCCCGGCTCTCCATCCCCACGGCCTGGTGCTAGCAGAGCCCTGCACCTCTCAGAATAGATATAGATCTCTATATATAGACTTCATCTGGTTCTATTAACATAAATATGATCACTTTAAAAATACACGTACTGTATTATGTACACTATGTACATGGGGCCGGGGCGGGCGCCGGCGGGCGCCCTGGCTGCCCTCAGCACCGCTTCCTGCGTGGTTCCTGGAACCGTTCACATTTGTTAAAAGCGCCTCAGTTTCTCTGTCATGAGAGATGCTGGGGGG